>VZTO01026980.1:24132-96171 GCA_013400615.1 Syrrhaptes paradoxus
TCCAATATTATTGTAGTTTAGTTATTAAATTGTCCTTATCTCAACCCACGAGTCTTCTTTGCCATTTACCTCTTTAATTCTCTCCCCTATCATTGGGTGGGGGCGGGGACCGTGTGAGTGGGTGTGTGTGGTTTGGCCCCCAGCCAAGGGCCAACCCGCCACAAAAAATTAAACATATTGCTACAGGGAAAAAAAAAGTGCTAATAGGGATGTTTTGTTTGTTACAACAGTGAAGGATTGTGGTTTAGCAAAACAGCATGGGATGCAGGAGAGCTATGCATGCACAGCCTTGTGATGGCATTGCACGAGGTTTAATCTTGGTTTTTGAAGCCGAATCATTTTCTGTACAGTGCAGGTGAGCCAGCATGCAAGAACGAGGGAAATCCTCCTGTAAGCCACTGTGGTGCTGGGAGGATTAACAGTCCCAGGCAGTTTGGAGGCAGTTTGCAAAGCACCCACCATTTCTACACAGCGGGGCTCTGCTAAGCCACATTTGCAAGGATGGTTCATTTTCAGAGGCTCTGTTTTTTAAAGCAATTTCAAACGTTTTCTGTTTGAAGCTTGTCCTGCCCAGGCTTGCCAGGGCTAAAACCCTTTCCTCCCAGCACAGCACCAGCAGAGATAACTGGGCATGATAGCAAGCAAAGCTGCTGATGGTTTCAGAGACCATCACAACTGTAAGTGAAATGAAGTATTTCAGAGACAGCAACAGTAAGGAAATACAGAATCTGGCAGTTCACACTTACATCTAATGCTGTAGCACCTGATTGAGCTGACAGGGTCAGAAAGCCATGCAGCTTTACATGAGACATTTTTAAGTTGTTAGTGGGCTGCTTCCAAAAAAGAGACCCTGTTTAGGGCTGGGGGGGAGTGGAATGTTGGGGTTGCTTTTAGAGTGATCCCACATACCTTCTGAATGCAAAAAAAATGCATTAATAATTCCTAAAAGAAATATGTTACTGAATATATTTTTTTAAACTTTTCAGGTTTTCATAAAACAGTGAGCAATGTCATAATTTGAAAAAAATATTAATTTCCTGGGAATGTTTTTGTTAGGGCATGATTTTTTTTCTTATGTACAGGTTGTAAGAGTAACTATGCCTGCCCACAAAAAACTTATTACTATAGCTGAACAAATGACTGCAATGCATAATTTATATTGTGCATTTATTTATTTCCATTTGTGAGTCATCTAGCTATAATTTCTGCTCTTTGCTTTTTGCAATTATTTTAACATTTTTAAATTATAGCATTTCACCTTGTGGATGAATAAGCAGTTGCTCTTGGTAAGAAGTGGATATGTCAATACAGTGAGCAGGCACCTAAGTCACCCAGTATCAGTTCTGTTCCCAAACTTGAAAATCCCACTTTCCGGAAGCCCTGAACCTAAATAAATCATGGGTTTGGTACCCTCAGGGTGGCCGAGTTTGGGAGGATGAAGTGTGATGTGTTTGGGGTGCTTTAAAATCTTTCTGTTTGCCATTTACTTGATGTATTTTTAAGCATAGGGAGACCAGGGTGACAAGTCAAAGGCAGACAATTATTCAGTTCAAAGTAAAGGAGACGTAGGAGACCTCAATATACAGATTTCATTTTCAGAAATCAGCAGTGGCCCCTCTGCCTCCTGATCACTTTGGCTTTATTTTATCATTACCCTGAAGACAGTGGATGATACCAGGGCCCACTGGGTGCTGTACAGACACAAGGCTTGCAAGCCCAAGGCTATGAATCCTCAGGAGCTTATGGCTAACGCCCCCAGAAAACCTCAGACAAACACATTACAAGAGTCAGAGGCACAGCAGGATAAGGGATTCAGCCAGAGACATGTGGTGAGCTGGAACCAGTGGTAAATAGAGAGCCCAGGTCTCATGTGTGCTACCTTTGTGGTCCATGCCATGTTGCCTTTTAGGGACCAAATGCAGTCAGTTGTGCCACATTCAGTTATTTTTTTTTCCAGTAGAAAGGCTGGAAAGAACCCATCTGGAATCAATGGTATGGACAGGACAGTAATATACCTCACCACCTATAGAAACAGGTATATCTCAACAGCCTTCTCAGGATTATCACATCCTCACTACTTCTGTGTGTGCCTCCAGACATGTTTTATCAGTTCCTCTCCTTGGCCACTCACTCTGGATGGTTTTGATCTTGAACGAGACCTTAGTTTAGATCATATCTGCTTAAATAAACTTAACCAAAAATGTATTTAGGATGGCTGTCAAGGCAGTTTCTCAAAAATGTGAGCTCTTTGCAACCTCTTCCCTATGAAACCATGTCCTCTAACAAAAAAAGAAGGGGGCTAGGTTTCAAATACTAATTCCAAACCCCCAGCTAGCTACAGAGAGCTTCAATGTTGCAGTGTTGTAACTATTGAGACAGCCCAGAGCCATGGGATAAGGTATAGGAAGAGCTTCGTACTGCCCAAGAGTGCGGGACTGAGGGACATGCAGCCCGGGAGAACGCGGCTGTTTCTATGACGGCTCTTGCTTTAGTGAGCTGTTAGGGCTTTTTTCCCTCTCGTTTTCCCCTTGAAATCATTTCCTCAGCCAATACTTGTTCCATGTCCTCAGTCCTTCCTGGGGGTCAGGGATCACATGCTGAACAATTTGTCAAGGTCTCCACTGGGGCTCTCTCTCTGTAATCTCCCCTTTGCTCTTTCAAGCCCTGGGAATCATTCCAGGCCCAAGGGACCATCAACCTGACCCTGAGGATTTTCCCTCTAATCATAGCTTCAGAAAATAAGCCTTTTCTAATACTCTTCTGTACAGAAATCCTAAACTTTGGTAAATCCTTTACCAGTCTTACACACCCACCAGCACTGCCTGTTCTGTTTTTCTCTAAACTCTTTGCTGAGTATTTTCCTTCTCTACTCACTCCTATTTCACGTGCTCCTCCTCTCCACTGGCAATGGCTGTACTTGGAGAAGGACCTTCTCCCACCCACACCTTGCCGTGGGACCCAGGGAAGATGCCGTGAGCAGACTGCTCCAGCCCCACAGTCAGACACTGCCTCAGGAAACATTCAAACAGAAATGTGAGATGCTTCCCCAGCCCTCATGGGCAGCTCAGAAAGGGAACACTTGCTGCAGCCTCCAGCTACCAGCTTCTACTGGGAACCTGGAGCTTAGAAACATTAGCATGTCTATAGATGCTTACACAGAAAAGTGTAAATTTACATGTTCTAGTAGCACAAGGAATCGCTGACCTAATATTTGTGACTTCATCCAGAGACACAACTGTCTTGCTCTGCCATGGCTGATGACTGTACTGCATCCAGTAAAGATAGGGAGGTCACTGAGACACTCTGAAGGAAGGCATAGTACCTCCAAAACAGTAACTTCAAAGCTGCTAAAGCAGGAGGCAGACACTGGAGATCTTCCTTCCAGAGAGGCCATTCTGGGCAGGCAGCTACATGCCACACTGTGCATGTAGGAAGGTCTTCCAGAGAATGCTGCATCTGTAAAGAAATAGCATCAGATTTTAACAACCTCCAGATTATTTGAAACAGTGTAAGTCATGTTGCAACTGTTGCCTCTGTCCAGTAAATTATGACGGACTTTGTGAAGCAAGCCTGATTCCACAGGACCCTGGTGAAGCTACACCAGTGAAAGCCCAAACTACCTATTAAATAGTCCAGCTACAGCTCGACTTTCTGCACCCTCTGCATAACATGCCTCTTCAGGCTTTCCTAAAGACAGTAACATTTTATCTACAGGTCCAAGGCAGAATTTATAGTATCACCAGCTATCCAATGTTTAAGAATAAGCATTTTAAAAATGCCAATGAATAGTACAGTATGCATCAATTATTGTTTTTAAAAGCCTCCATTCAGCCTCAGCAGTCATAGTAGAAGAACTGATGCTCATTATTAAGAAAATTAAACAGGAAGGTACTTTCTAATGTTGATCATAATTGTACTAGTCGTAGGAAGTGACAGGTCTCCTGTGAGCCTGTACTGGTGGAGGACACTATTAATTATCACAGTGGAAGGAGGAATTATTTGCCTTTGCCACAAAACCAAGCTTCAGCACTTGTTAACTCAGCAAAAGAAAAACTACTGAGATGTGTTAATTTGTCATAATGGAATGAATCTGGACGGTCAGAAGAGTTTTTTGATATTTAGGAAATAAGAAAGATTAGGTTACTTGTGAGATTAAATTGCCCTGACACTGAGGATGTTGATAATAATATGAGCCTCTATAGTGCTAAAGAAATGTGTTAGAAACCACCCTGAATGATCAAAATGTTTTACAGAATCATTTATTATTGTTATTTGCATGGTAAGGGCACAGAGAAACTTTTTAAAAAGGTTTCTGCATTAATTTAATATTTCACATTTAGTTATGGTCTTCTGTGGGTCACAAAATACAAAAAATAATGTGGGCCAGGAACATTCTGTGGGTGTTTCCGAGTGGCTAAACCTGTTCCAGCATGTTTCTGGTATGCTGTGACCTGCTACCATCCCAATTCCCTTTTCTGGGCAGTGCAGTATAAGGGATAATGGGAGAAAAATAACAGCAGAAACACTCACAAGCAGCCTCATCCTCCTCTCAGATTGCTATCTTGATTACAGTTTGTAAGGAGTTCCCTGGGGAAGGAGTTGCAGCACTAGAGGTGTTAGCTGAGCAGGGAAAAAACTGAGAGGAAGCAAAGGCTGAAGGGTGCAGCCAAAAGGACATGTGTGTATCGAGTCCAGAGCTGCCCTGAAACACTGCACTCACCTTGTATGTAAAGGATGTCCGCAACAAGCCCCGTGTTTCCACGATCATCAGGACACTCTGCACACTGGGCACAGGCATCCAGAGGGGTTCATCTATAGTACTGGAGCCATCAGAGCCACGCTGCTGCACAGCTGCCCCGGCAAGCAAGCTGTCAGCCGCAGGTGGAGCACACCCAAGTAAACTGACCCATTTGTACACCAACACTGGTCAGGACACAGTGAGTTTTGTTCGTAAGCGCTACTCTTCCACCTGCACTGAATCATCCATGAAAAATAAACCCAGAAAACACAAGAAAATGGAAAAGCAAATTACCAGCTGACAGCTGAAATTAAAATTCCGAAAGGAATTCCTTCTGACCCATCATCCTTTCTAATTGCTCTCAAGGCTGCAAAGTAAACAATGTAAGCAATAAAATTTGCATTGTACCTCTCCACATGCTGAACTTCAGGAAGGAAGATCTCTGCTCATCCAGCAGAGGAGTGATAAGATTTGTTCCCATTATTTTCTTTTGGGTTTGTATTTTCTCTGCCTATTCCATAATTGGCAATAAAGTGGGGACTTAACAGCTGAATTTTGATACAGCAGTCCTTGGAAACTCGAGAGATTCAGGTGGTTTGGCAAGATCTCAAATTGTATGAGGCTGAATCAGGATAAACAAGAGAAATAGCACTTGGGACTGCCATCCAACTGCTGCTGTTGTCACTGGGAGCATTCATAAGTTTGGTTAGGAAACAAGTATTTTTTAGCAAAAGCTTCCTGTATTTCTGCAGGTTTTGAAGGTTTCCCACATAGCAGAATTCACAATGGGGAGAGAAAACTGTTTCAGTAGGTGTCGGGGTCAGATGGTGGCCAGTGGCATGAAGCTGAGAATGTCCAGTCATTGCAATGTGAGTCCATCTATGCTCTTCGTAATGTGTAGAACATATTAGTAATGATACATTCTGGTTTGATATATAGGGACTTAGTTAAAAAATAGCTTAATTCACCTATTGCTCAGAAAATTACTTATAAGTCCATTTAGAGAGACTACCACAGTTAGAAACTTATGTGGGATACAAAGCCAGGGCTGAAGAAAAGTAGAGATCAGATAAAGGCTTGGTGGACTCACAAAACACGCTCTCTCCAAAATGAAAATTGAAACTTGACACAATGCAACAAAATACTATAGGTTACCAAATCACCTATGCAACCAAAGAATTCACACTAATTTGATCTCTCCAAAATGCAACCATGTGCTGAAACCCCTGCATTTCCATTTGAGCAAAACGCCACCTGCATAATCCTTTGGGAGAGATGACACTGTAAAAGATACGCAAGAGGAATTGTCACTTAGGTAAACTGGAACTAGTCCCATTGCAGAATGGAGTGCTCAGTAGCCTGTGGCTGGATAATGATGATACACCAAGCTGAATCAAAATTGTGTTGGTTTGTTAACTTTAACTGCACCTACACGCCTAATAAAATTTTAGTGCTTCTTTAATTTGGAGAAACACTCTGAGCTCATCATCTCATTAATTTGCCCTTTCTTTAAATTGCATGACTTGCTTTCCATAATGAAGAGTCTTACAAGGTGGAAGTCTGTAAATATTTGAACTCCCAGCATCAAGACACAGAATCAATAAACATCTGTCTTTTAACCTGATATTGATATTTGGGGAAATTTAACTCTTTCCTGTATAGCTGGTCCAAAGTGATGCAACTGAGAGAATTTAAAATATTTCTACTGTAATGAGTCATCCCAGATGCTAGAATAACACCTGAGATTATTGTTAGATGGCTGGCAGCAGAGACATGGCCAAACTGCCAGGGATATTCCTCCAAGAGTTTATTACAGCTACAATGCAAAAAAAGCCACACATGAAGACGTGTGGAGCATAACAAAGAAAGTCTTCCTGGCTCACAAAAGTCTGACTCTGGAGATACAGTTTTACAGTAGTACTGATGCAGAACCAGATTATCTAGGAAGAACTGGGGAGAAATCTCAGTACACCTCTGTAAACCAATGGGTATATCACATAGGAGACTCAAGGTCAAGGCAGAAGGTACCAGTATTCCTTCTCACCATTTCTGCTGCCCATAAGAAATATGTCTACAGAATTCAAAGGATGGAGGGAGAACCTTAGGGAATACTGACTGAAGATTTTTAAAAATATTTTGTTCATGTGGCTGTGAATCTGAACAAAAATCCTCAGTCACTCGTGTTATCATGATGTAGAGGTAAAATACAATTGAGATTAGAGCTGTGCAACAGCTGCCCCTCAGCCGGAGCCTGGCTCTCACATGAGGTCCATGAGCATTCAAGCCTCTCTGAATGCTCATGCAAACAGCATCACTCTACTTTTGAAGGGTCTTTGTTTTACAAGAAATCCCGTTTATTGTCCTTTCTTGTTTTACAGTGTCACAGTCACTCCGTCATTCCTCAGCCACCCACCCCCGCTGCAGATAATGAAGCATCTTGGAGAAATCTCTCTGAGCAGTGAAGAGCAGCCCAAAGAGGGCTTAGAAATACATCCAGAGGCCCATTCACAGTTAGGTCTGGAAAATCAGACAGAAGGCCTTAAGATTTTTTTTTTCCGGATATTTCCAGTGTTTCCTGTCTCATTTGAGCCACAAATGCTCAGGGTGGATGAACCCAACGTGCCAAATGTTAATAATCTGCAGAGATGAGAGTTCACAACTCAAAATTTGACTGGATGCTGACTGCACCCCAATTTCACTTTGCAAAAAACACAGGAAAAGCAGGCAGAAAGGAATGTATATTTCTAATATGAAAAATTGTGTGCATATTAACCACTCGTATCAGCTAAACATTCAAGCGCAAGCTTTTTTACTGTTAAGAATTTTCTTTTGGATCAAGTGGAAGGAGATATTGAGGAAACCACAGCACTTTGGCTCATAACAGCCTATAATTTCATTTTCTCTAAACAGTCAGATGATTATTCTTTTGTGCCTCATTAATCATGGCCCACCGACAGCACTTGAAAGGCCTAATCAACCCACAGAGAAAGACTTTGCTTAAGTAAATGACATTTGTCCTTAAAAAATCATCCACAGTGCATGGAGAGGGGAACTAAAATTACTTTCCAGAAGGCATGATGGGTATGAGCACTGGTACTATTTCAATACATGTATATCTGTGTGTGTGTATCTATCTGGTTCCCAGTCACCCTTAAATAGAGCTAATTTTGAGGAGAAAGAGGGAATTTAATAAAGAATGGCAGAAAGCAAAAGATCAGTGTCTTTCTTCTTCCCCATTCAGCAGGTACGCCTTGTCTTTCCAGACCACAATTCCCCTGAATAAAATAAGAGTTAGAAATGCTTGTTTGCAGCAAGAAAGGCTCTCCAACAGCAACCATGAAACTCCACCAGTGAGGTCAAAACCTGCAGCAATCTAGGCAGCCAGAGCAGGTTAGTCAACACTTCAGCTATGGTGCCAGGAACCATGCCATGGGATGATGAGACAACCCCAGCAGCCTGGCAAGGGAGTGCTTTAGTCCTTCAGCAAAGTTATCTGAAACTGTGGGTCCCGCAGAGAGAAGTACTGCCAACCTCCCCATGGGGCCAGCGAGGAAAAGGGTAGAGCTCTGCGGTCACCCCTGCTGCCCCCACACCCAGCTGACAGGAGAGTCACTGCTCCGTCTTACTGATGACCCTGGTATTTTAGGATGAAGTACAGCCTATTCCTTCTGAAATAATCTCCTCCTTCTTCCAGAGAAACAGTTTTTCCAACCTCTAGGCACAGCTGGTGCAGTGTGTTTTTAAAGCAATAACTGTGGTGTGTAGTAGGAGTATCCTACCAAATCTCAGAAAGCAAGGCCAAGTCTGAAAATAATGACGATAACAGTGAGAATAATAATGCAAAACACAAAGGGAACACAGCCTTCCTGGAGCTGAAGGGTAATTTAGGGAAGCTGACTGCCTGCTCTCAGAAAGCCAGCGCTACGCTACATTCCAGGAATCACATTTATCTGGGTCTGGGCAGAGGCTGTGACGCAGAGCTCTATCACGCCGTGAGGTACGTGTGTAGTGCTTCACCTCTCATTGGTGTTACACCTGTGGTGAAGTTAGTACAGAACAACAAGGAAGTGCACTTCAAGTAGGTAACACAGAAGTCTGCTGCTACAGTGGGAATTCAGGTAATGCAAACATGGATGCAAACACACTACAGTCAGAAAAAAAATGCTACAGTTCCTCTTTGCTTGTTTTCATCTTGCTGTTTTCCTTACGTAGGTGCTAAGATCTTGTGCATCTGCAAACCTGAGCTCTCTGGGTAACAGGGGGTTTTATTATTATTTGTAATATAGGAGTTATATCTACACAAAACCATTGTGGTAACACTACACATAAGAGACAGAAAAGGCAGAGAGGAGGAAGATGATGCCAAAGATTAGATGACCTCGTGAGTCTCCTTCCAGCCTGAACAATCCTGCAATCCTGTAAAGTCAAGCCACCATCATCTTATAAAAGTCAAGACAAGTAACAGTGAGAGCTGAGAAAAATCACTGCCCTCAGGCATCGTGGCAGCACCAGGAACCCACAATGGTTTGTGCTCATCTTTCTCCTGTTTCATAGTGATTGTTCATCCTCCTTCTCACTTTTGGATCTGCCTTCTTTCAGCCCTTCACTTTTTTAACCTCACTAATCCATATTCTCCACCTTTAGCTGCCATCAACTCCAACAGCTGCTCTCACCAATGTATCTAAGTGTTACTCCCTTCTCCCACATCACCTTACTCACCTTAGTAAGTGCTTTACAAAAGTGTCACTGTGAAAGGTGCATCCTCCCTTTCTCCTTTGATGCTGCACAGTCACCACAGACCTGCACCCCCTTCATCCCTGATCAGTGCTCTTCTCTCCATCAATCCCTCCCCTACTGCTGGAGCTTTTCCTGCTGCTGCCCTCCTCTGCTCCCACTGGGAAAAGGAGCATGGTTTGTGAGCAGAGCGGGGCCCTTCTGCTACCCCTTAAATATAGCAGGGGATTGCAGGCTCTGTGCAGGCTAAATCTGACAGCAAAACAGGTCAGAAACTCTGTCAACCAACTGAAGAGGAGGCGACAGTCATCAGATAAGCTAGGGACAGAAACAGCACATTAAATGATATTTTCCAGTCCATTTATGTCTGGTCCTTTATGGTTTGTGATAAAAAGAGACACTTGGAATACTCCAGTAGAATAAAATTAGCAGGGATGTGATTATCAGACGTGCAGCTCTCTCTCAAGACCTTGTCTGTAATGCTGGTTCATTACCCTGCTGTTTTATTAAAGACTCATTTAGAGGCTCTGAGACAGTTTCATGTAGTGTTTTCTAATATAAAATGTTCAGTGCATGAACATGTACTGTTCATATTTTGGGAATTCATGTATATTTATGTCATCAACACATCATTTTTAAACTTCCTCATTCACTAGAAAGCCCACTTCCAGCACCTCCACAACACAGTAAGAAACTAAAAATCAGAGCACCTGGAAATGCGAAGGCAGATATCCATTCATTCATTCATTCATTGCTCTGCAGCTTGTGCTCCCTTGCACCGGGCAGAGGCAGATGCGTGGCCGTCAGCTCCCCTCTGCTGGCTGGTACCCAGACACGTCACCGAGCCACCACCAGACCCCCCAGGGGCCGTTATCCACCACCTCAAAAGCAACAAGGGCCCAAACCATTAATAATAATGAAATGATGACAACCGGCATTTTCACAAATTCCTTATGCAGAGACCGATAACTCATTGCAGGGGGACTGGCTGCACTGCCTGAGGTCAGGATGTCTTGGCCTGCCCCTTGGAAACACAGGGTTTGCTGTGATTATAAATACTGTGATTATAAATTTCTGTGATTATAAACTTTAATCATTATGCCTGAAATTTTCCCTGATGCATCGCTACCTCAGACCAATTCTTTTTAACTTTCTACCAAAACATCTGAGCAATTTCTGAAAATTAATTTAGGTAAGAGCAGAATTTTTTCCTCCTTCATATTATTTGCTCGTTGGTTTGTTTTTTACGTTTTCCAGCAGAGGCTTGAAATGTGGCAGAATGTGTTCAGGAACTGCTTTATACCAGCAACTAGAAAGTACGTAGCCAAGTTACGAAACTCAGAATTAAAGAATACCTCTCCACCCATGAGCAGCAAGAGACTTGGGAGCTTGGCAGCAAACCTCTACAAAGAGTGTGTCTGTGCTGAGAGCACACTGCTGTTTTTAGCCCTCTGTGAGATTGCACATCCAACATCTTGTCAAAACACTGCCCGGAACGAGCTAGTAACACCCTTCCTACCGATGACAGCAACTCAACGGGCCTGCTGGGAGAACAGGAGGCAGCAACCCTCCCATCCAGCAAAGCTCCGTGTGCTTTCGGCAGGTGCTTCCCGGACAAGGTGCCCAGGATTGCTCTCAGATTGTGTCTTGAAAACGGCATCACATTCAAGGCTTGATTGTATCCTTAAGCAACAACTACAACTCAAGCGTGCTTTTCTTTTACATTGTTGGGTTAGGGATTTGATGAGTTATGGGAATTCTGCTACTGACTTCTAGAGAACTGAGCACAACTTTTTAATAATGAAAGTGCTTAATGTCCACAGTGTAGCCAGGGCAATTCTTCCTAAGAACAGGAGATCTGGTTTGAGTCAATTCTGATACCACAAAATTAAAGAAGTCTCATTTACCTGGCTCAAGGCAAGAAAGGAATCTGCTTACCATTATTCATATTACTACTATTATTTGTATTAAATTATGTATGTCCTGAATAATAGACTCTTAAAACTTTTAAACACTGGGGATACTAATGTCTTCCAGAGGCCCACAGATGTAGTTCTGAAACACGAGTGTGTCTGCCCAGTGTAACACATCACCTTGCAGAACGGGAACAGCCAAAGAGCTATCCCGTGTACCACAAACAGGATCTCTCTGAGCAGGTTTTCTACCTGGGGGACCAGCCACCACCCCTTTGGCAGAGTTTTTCAGTCTGGGAGCACACCTGTGACATTCTTCTTCTTGCACCTGAACTAGCCAGTGGGGTCTGCCTTGCAAGGTATTCCCGGTGCTCAGTGAGCATCTTCTCAATGGGAGCCCAAATCTACACCAGAAAGAGTATGCAGGCACGAAGCTCTGGGCTTCTTGTATACCCAAAGAGAAATGAGAATAAAGGCTGCTTTGATCCTGCAATCTCCTCAGATTTTGGTCAAAACCTGGTTTGTTTCAACATTTTTTGTGTAAAACAGGAGCATTCATGCATAATGCGTGTGTCTGGATGCATTCATAGAACATGTACGTGTTCAACTACACATTCATAGTAGATGACATTTTTTTAAAATCCTTAATGTTTTGTCAAGCAGAGAGAGATTTATTATATTTAAATTGTAAAGACCTTTCATTTCACCACTTGCCTGAACACAAATTAAGGCCAACATTATGTACAAGGAAACAAGGAAAGAAAACAAAAATAGTACAAAATGCTCGTGTGGTTGATTGAATAAAGTTTTCATTAAAATGATCAGGCTTATGTAAATTCATAACTAAGCTACAAATCAAGGACCCACATAAAAGCACACAGAAATGCAATGACAAATGGCTGGCCACTTTGCTTGCTGTGTCAGTCACACAACTTTGATCCTGTTACCAGTTACAGGCAAAATACACAACACGGCCATAACAAACGGTGCTATTGATTGCTAAGATGGTATATTTCAACAATGAGACACTTTGCATACCAAACAGAAAACAATGGGAAAATGGTATATGCGGAGAATATTCTATATACCATAGTAACTGCCTCTAATGATAGACCTTGCAATAATTTCAGATTCAATTTCACCAGCTACTGACCATAGTCTCACAGCTGTATTACATGATGCAAAAGTCTGTTTGCAGTAAGCATGTAATTCCATCCTCCCTTGCACGCTCAGTGGTGGGTACAGATGCCTTATGAAGAGATTTGAGAACCTCTTCCACCACTCTAGGTGGCTCACAGGACTAGCAGCCACAGAGGTAATGAGAAAACCATTTGGCTATCTTTAGGGACTTTCCTTCAGCAGTGAAAGGTTTCTTAAGATGTTTTTGACAATCTGATGGAATTTTATTTGGAGAGGATTTACAGCAGGGAGGTTGGCCAGTGGGGGCCATCTCTTTTCTTTGACTAATTGTACGGCACAGTTAAGAAAAATGTTTGCTGTTCTTCCAAACACCTACTTAAAAAGGTGTGTTTTTTTTACAGATTCATCAATTCTCCAGCAAGACAAGAGACCCAAAAGCTCTCTTGGTCACAAACCTGGGCTGTTCATACGCGTGTTACTGGGATGACTATTCACAGGCTTTGAGAGGACAGCTCTCTTTCACACTTTCCTGGGGCTGTCAGACATAATTTCCAAACAACACAGCCACTGATACCCCAACTGTTACTCTGCACAGGGACATTTAAAAATAGGGCTGTTATAATTTTACTTAAGTTGTATCTTGCACTCACACTCAGTAGGAAGGAGAATAACTGACATATTATTAAGAAAAACTCATTACAAGTTAGCTATGGGCTGCCAATCAGGCAGGGAGGTGATGTCATTTCTTCTTCACACACTATTAAACCTACTTGAGAAAATTCTTACAAAACTGAAGGGGAAACCGGTGTTTTCCATTAGCTTTAGGAAACAGTAGACAAACATATGCACACAAACCCATCTTTAATGTTTCTGCTTGTATGTCCACCTCACAGCTTTCACTAAAGGCTCCCAAGTGCTTGAACTTGCCTTGCACTCACCACCCTGAATAAATTTGAACTTGCGCTTTTGTCTTGCAATTCCCAACAAAAGTTGCAGACCAGCCAGGGGTAAGCTATGCTTGTCAACACCATGCACAGGCCACTTCTCCTGATTTGAGTGACCTGTCTGCCCAGTCCCCACCTCCCAGGACAGCCCTCTGTCCCCAGGTGGACCATGCTTGCCCATCATCTGAGGGCAACAGGGGACACAGAGAATTCAGGGTTGAACATGAGAACCTGAGGGAGGGAATACTCACAGGTTGCATGCTCCAAAAGACCAAAAATCTCTCTAGTCCCACAAAAAAAAAAAAGTCAAAACTTATATTTTGCTCAGTTTCCTGTACAAAATGAGTAGGAGGTGGAAGGCTTCAGCCACCTGTGCAGCCACTGGTCCCACAGGGCGCGGGGACAGAGAGTCCTTCTGTCTTCCCCTCCTGCTACTGCTGCCCCAGAGCCATTCGTCCTCCAGCAGGTCCCTGCCACTGTCCTCCCCATCCTGCGTCTCCTGAAGTCCATCTAAGAGACACTGCCATGTTATTTCCCAAGGCTGCCAAGCAAACCTGCTCCAGGCTGTGGTTAGAAACAAAGGTCTCCAAAGAGCTCCTGCTCTTCCCCTGAACACAGCTCCTTGTAGCATTCACACCACCGGCCATTGGCAAGACCTTCATCACCATCTCACTCACCTTAAAATTGACAAGGACAGATTTCCTGGACCTGGGAGCCCTTTTTTCTCATTTCTATCTACATCAACAAGGCTTCTAAATAAAAGGCAAAGGAAAGCATTCATATGCATGACTACTTTTATTTAATGTGCTTGTTCCATTTCCTTCAGTGTAGCTTTTTTTATATAGTTTTATGTCTGGATTTCTGCACCAGTAAACCAGCTGTTTTTGACAGTGGTATGGGTAACATCAGACATCAGCTCAGTGAAGAGAAAATAATTATAACATCTGACGCTGTTTGTGAGAGTTTGTTGCGAAGATCAGTAAGGAAAAAAGCACTTTGACTTTTCTTAGCATGGTTTCTCTGGCAACCAGAGGAAATAACACAGGTAAAATTATAGTCCTATCACGCTTCATGTGCTGACAGTACATAACATATAATTGCATGCTTCCCACAAGAAAGCTTACCTGTATAATCCTATACAATCTTTTCTCTCACACTGTTTTAGGTGTTTCGTCAATTCCACAGTTTGAAAGCCCTGAAAAATTAAAAAAGAAAACAAACCCCCTTGAGTTGGTTTTGCTATTGCCTGGCTTTGAGAGCTTATAACAGAACTAATTTAGTTTTTGTCTGGCAGCAATAATCCTAGATTATTCAAAACTAAGAAGTGGGTGTGTAAATCACGCAGTCTTTCTAGAGAGACTTCATTTTGCAGTTTGCCAGAATCCTCATCATCCTAGGGGATGAACTTCATTACTTCTAGAGCATCTTTACTTGTGAAAACACCTGTCATAGGCTACTGATTTCAAAGAAGATGGGCCAGCATCTTGCTGTCAGGATGCACTTTCCAGTAGCTTGTGTACAGCAGTTTGTCAGCCCCATGTGTCTGTCTGTCTGTGTTTTGAGTTGCACTGGTCTCACAATTCAAGAACATCCCAGGCTTGTGGAAGGTACTCAGGGGTACCAGAAGAAGCACCAACACTTTCTTGAGAACTCTCTTCCCCTGAAGGCAGGACACATTTCCCCAGCAGCTCCTCCTCTCTTCCTGAAAGGAAGGCTGCTGGGCACACAGCCTGTTCCTAGTGTTTGAAAGGAGAGGAGTTGGATAAAGCAACGTAAAAGCTTGCAGAATTAGCTTCTGACTTGCAAAAGTAGAGATCAGGATTCGAAGCTCTTGTCCTTCCCCTCCACAGCAGCTCCCCAGTCCTGGTACACAGTCCCTGCCTTGCCTCTGCCCACCCAGTACCTTGCCAGTAGGACTCCAGGGTTCCTCCAAGATGACTGTTTTGGAACCCAAAGTAAGTTCAGCTCCTAAACCTGTAAACAAATCTCTGTCCAAATACGCAGACTAATTTTTTTAACTTTTTACAGGCCTCAGTGTGAGACAAAGAACACGTCAAACCTAATGAAACTGCCATTGCTTGGGGTTATAGAAATCAACTGCAGACACTTGCTGAGGCCAGCGGCACAACATCAAGAACTGAACTTTAGCCACCTACCTCTGGATTTTAGTTTAGGACATCTGAGGAAGAAAGAAGTAGATAACAGCAAAATGGAATAAACTTTCTGTAAGTGGAAGATTACCTTTATAGAAGGTAAAGATCTTCTGGAGGTAAGCATGTCTCTGTGGAATAGAAAATGATGGGAAGAGGAGCAATCAACAGCTTTGCCTTACAAGTATTTGAAAAATACTTGTAAGAACTTTTAGGGCTTTTTCCCCCAGTACCAAAAGATGTTCAATTGATTACTTAACACTGGGAGCCAAACAAATCCTGGTGCTCTGCAACAACCTTCTGTGTGCATTTCTGGGGAGGGTCTTGGCACAGTTTGGGGCAAGGGTGTCTCCTAGGAGAAGTCCACAGGCAGCAGCAGCCAGGCGTTAGCTGGGTTAATGCACCGGGCTGCAACACAGGAGGCTTTGCTAAGCCAAACACCAATGGGACTCGCTCCAGCTGTCTGTAAAATATCTTGCCAACCACCTGCCTACAGGTTCACTGCCTATACTCTGGGATCCTGTTTTGCACGAGTTAAATATAGCGCAGCCATTGGAAAAATCACTTAAAAGGGGGAAAAAAGGGTTGGCCTCTACCTTGCTTCACCTGCTCTGCAGGATGGGAGGCTAAAGTTCAAATAGGAGGCAGTAATGGTGATGGAAGCAACGAACCCCTTTTAATCCCTGTCCTTGTTGCTTACCCTCATCTACTCTTCTGCAGAAAGATCCTGTTCAGGTTTCCTGGACACCTGTTTTCAGTGAGGACTCACATCATACCACTGTGCTCAAGACAAGCTAACCCTGGTTATTGAAAATAGAGCTTTATTTTGTAGTGTTCCATCTTCCATGTTGCTGGGTTTTTGGGGAGTTTTGGGGGTTTTTTTCTCATCAAGGTATTTATCTGCAGATCTGTTTCTCAGGTAAATACTTTTGACGTACTGCCTCAGTTGTAACAGACAGAATTTGGGTTTTCATAAAGCAGCTCCCTTTTTCTTCATCTGGAGATCTTGTAACCTCTAAAGAAGTAAGCACATCTGCTGCTTTAATCCACTTCATGAATCCAATCTCCTTTCTACTTTTAGCAGAGAGCACTTTGGATGTCTTTGGGATGTTCTGTGTTTGCTTTCTCTCTTCTTGTTCTGTTTGTTTTCTAGTGACAGAAATTAGAATTACAAGCGTTAGCAGGATTGCTCTATTGACTGAGGATCAATACTAGATTGCTTTTTTTCCCATCACAGCAAACAGCTCCATCCTCCTCTGACTTCAGGAATATTCATCAGAGTTACAGCCATTTTACGAACTTTTTATCATAACACTGTCATGAAGGGCTTAACAAACACAATGCTTTCCATGTATCACCTCCTTTAATGCTGCCTTTTCTTTCCCATTGCAGAGGCACAGAGATGGCTGATACAAAGCTGTGAATTTCTTTTTTAGTGCAAACAGTTCCTGAGGGTTGGCGCCTTTATTTCCAATGTTAAAAAGCTGCATGTCGCAAAAGTAAGACACTAAGCAGTTCAGAAGGCAGCTGGGCTTTGGTCGAAAACACCAGGTTATGGCATCCCCAAGCCCGGAGCTGCTGCCGGCTGTGCCACCACAGCAGGGCACAGCGTTACGGAGCTAGTGGTTTCCACAGCAGCAAGTGCTATATAAAAACCTTGACTTCTCCCTCCCCTAGGTCATCTTTAAATGATGTAAGAACATTGGGAGAGAAGAGGCACAAACCTGCATCTGTGCGTGTTGCAGGAGGGCCCTGAGCAAGCATCGCACTGGAGGCTCTGTGGAAGCATGGATTTCAAGACTAATTTTCCGCTGATACTCTGTAGCTATTATATTTTTCTGATCATTTATATCAGGGAGAAGATAACCTGAGGATTTCCTAATTTCCCAGCCACTCCATATTAAAACCACCTCTGTTCCTCGGCTCCCTGTGCTGAGGGGGACTGCTCCTGGTGCTCACGCCTGCAGGCATGGCTCCCCTCCATGGGTGCCACATACAGTATCCCCCAAAATATTAATCAGTACCACCCCTGCTGCAGTCCTACCCTAACACCTCCAACACCTGCCTCCCACCACCCATGTCACACCACACCCCATGGCTCCCTTCCCAGGACTGCCCCACACTCTGCCCTATGGGCTTCCCACCTTTCCAGTACCATCCAGCCAATACCCCCAGTCCACACAGAGATACACTGTGCCCACCACCACCAGCCTAAAAAGTGACCCCACTCTGCTGAGCTCATTAGGGTGTTCAGATATAGGGTATCCTATATCTGGTGGCCCCTGTTTCATACATACACAGGCTCTCTGCTCTATATGCTGTCCAGAATGAATTCAAGAGTTGCATGTAACTCTCAGTTCCTCACACAGTACAGGAGAGCCAAAATAATATTCTACAAGGTACATTTCATCTGGTTTATTTGAGGATCATAGATGTCAGATTTGCTACTTAGAAGATATTTTTAAATCCTGACCATGCAATGGCACATTGCTATGTTTAGCACATGGCAGAACACTGAACACCATTGCAACACAGGTGTTCGAGCTAAAGCACCCATTTATTTGAGCAGTGAACCCAGCTCACAACCACTGGACCTGTTGGTTGGCCCAGTTTTGGTTGGGATTACACATGATTCATTTGTCCTGTGATATCATCAGAAGCTGTGCCACCAGCTGGCCAGATACCACATTTAACGTAAAACATAGGTTATTCTGCAGTACACATAGACATGGGTGGGAACCAAACCAGAAGCACATCATCACATACCTAATCCTTCCCTGCCTCCTAATCAGCTTGTCCAGCCACCCTCCATGCCAAACCCCAGGAGGGCCTCACCAGACACAATATGCTCCGAAGTGGTGCCTCCTTCCCTGACGGACCCCTCTCTGACTGTGCTTTTTGCATGACTGACCAAGTGTAAAGGCAAGGCAGCTGAAGGACCAACACGTATGAAATCTCTAAGGAATAAGGAACATTTGCAATTTGGAAAAAAACTTTGCTAATTTGCATATTAAAAAAAAAAATAAAACCAAAGCACTGCTAGCAACAGTGTCTTAGTATCAGCTGCAGAAAGGAAAAAAAAGTCCTTTCCTGGCATATCCTTTAAAGGCCTGAAATCCGCTTGCAGCTAGGACTTGCAGAGGCATGTAACTTACTCCACTATCTTTTCTCTAACAAAATGTCCAACTCAGTCAATAGAATTGTTGTGTGAGTAAAAGCCACTTCTTTAACAAAAAGGTGAGGAAATTTTAAACTGGCAGGTTTGGGTTTTCAAAACCCACACAGAGCCACACCCACTAAACCAAGGGAGTTTTCACACTGATTTCAAGGGGAGAACTCCTGTTCTGCTCAGGGCTTATGAATCTCTGCCTCAAAACAGTCATGCATTTTCTACATTATAAATAATCCAGAAAATACCCTCTCCCTACTGACATATTATTTACTGGCAGCTTTTAAAAAATAAAATTATGCACCATTTAAGTATTGAGAGTAAATTTCTCTTCAACTTATCTGCACTAATTCTTTTGTTATTAAACCAATTGGCATAGTGGTTTAGAAAATTCCTCAGGACATAAATTTCCACAGCACAGACATTTATTTGAACTGTAAACAGAAGCTAAGGGTTGCTATGGTCTGATCTTTTGCTCAAAGTCTATTTACTTCTCCCAGCTAACAACAGTACCAGTAGCGGAGTCCATAAAACAGAAAGTATAAAGTAAAGCAGCCGTGACACACCATGGTGCTGAGAAGTCCTTATTCTAAGGAAATGAATGTGAATGCTCACCATAAACAAAGGTATGTAGATAAGCAACATAAACTTTTTTTTTAGGTTAAAAATGGTACTTTAATTTGTATTTTGTGATAAAAGCTTTTAAAAGAAGAAGCAGTTTTAAGTCTCCTTTGATTCTTGCTGTTTTCTAGTCATCTTGCAAAACTGTAGGTTTGCGCAAGCTACGATATGTAGCACAGGTGAATATTGACACTACAGCAGGTTTATGAGGCCCTGGAGGAATGGGAACAGAGAAAGAGCAAAAAGCAGACAGATATAGCACAGAGAGTCTTCTTGCAAAATCTGTAAATTAGCCTTTTGCAAGAGTATGGTACCAGTTTAACAATTTAGGATACATTTAAAGGATCCTTAGCATCCACAGCAGAAAGGAACCACGATTTGCAGATTGCTCTTTCCATGATTTAAACTACCAATGGCCTGGAATGCTGCAGCAGATCAGCAAGAATGAAAAAGCACATCTGAATATCGCTGTTTTGGTTGCTATCTCTTCCACTCTTTTAGAAACATACAGAAGCCTCGAGGTCTGTCCAGAAACCAAGGATGCAGGTAGCCCAATATCCCAGAGCTTTGAGATTCCTGCTACTCAGCAGCAGGAACGCTGGAAGCTGTAGGAGACCTCACCTGGCACCAGGTTCTCCATGCTGTCAGGCTGCTTGGCCTTACTCTGCTCTCTGTTCTGGGACTCCAGGTCCTGGAAGCATTTTGGAAACCCTGCTTCTCATTCATCAAAGATTCACTGACCTCATTCTAAGAAATATTTCAGGGTAAACAGGTCAACAATTCTCCACAATCTCAGTTTTCCTGGAAAGTTTTTTTTATTATGTCTATGTGGAAAAGGCTGGTAGTGCACTTAAGTCAGCACAGTGATAAAACCCGGATTTTTAAAGAGAGGTATGTAATCCTTACATTGTGCGTGTGTAGATCATGTGCATAATTCACACAAACAGTAGGATATAGTCTTGCCCTTTTCTCATTAAGTGGTCAGTTGCAAGAAAGTGGGTTTTTATCCTAATTCTGCAACAGTATTTTTAATTGCATTGCTGTCTACTGCTTTGGAAGCTTTCTATAATTAAGCAGTAACCTAAGGAAAAGTTTTCCTAAGAACTGGGACTTGCCCTGAAAGCTGGAATATTGCCCATTCTAAGAGCCAGGCTCTCATTATCTTCATCAAACCATAACAGGATCTTTAATGAAGTGTCTGATACAATGGAAGTCCAATCTGAAAACTGTACAAAGTCTGTTTGGCTGCTCTGGCCACAAGGTCTCAGGCCACAGCCATTTTCCTCTCATTTTTGCCTTACTGTTCTGAGTATTCACATGTGAACTATTGCACAATTGAGCTAAAAATACAAAGCTCCAAACACATCCAGAAAGATTTCACATTGTTCTAGCTGTCTGTTTCTTCAGGGAGCAAAAGTTTCCAGCTCCACAGCAAAACAAAGCTCTCTACAACCCTAGAAAGAATAAGGCCAACCTGAAGTCCGGAACAGTGCAGGTGATCCAAGAAAAGAATGCCCAAATGCACTGTGCTTTGCCGGTACGCTCTGTTACTTTCTTCTCCAGGTTTCATGGAGCATGTGTCTCACTGGGCATGAGTGTATGTGGTAAAATCAGTCAGGGATTGAGAATGAAACAAGCTAGGTAAACGTCTGACAGATCTGTGTAACACAGCCAATGCGACCAGTGACCAAATCCTGCTCAGCCTGCAGCAGATAAGACTGCTGATCCCAAGAGCAGTCTCCCAGTACCTGCAAGGAGCTATTGGAAAGACACAGCCAGGCTGCTTACAGCAGTGCCCGCTGACAGGACAAAATAAAATGGGCACAAGTTGAAAGAAGAGAGGTTCTGACTGGATATAATGCAAAACTACTTCATCATTAGGACAACCAAGTGGTGAAACACATTACCCAAGAAGGTTGTGCAGTCTCCATCCTTGGAGGCTTTCAAGACCAATGACATAAAGCCCTGAGCAGCTGGTCTGATGTCACAGCTGACCCTGCTCTGAGGAGTAGGTCAGGCTAGAGACCTCCAGAAGTCCCTTCAGACCTGAATTCTCCTATAATCTCAGGAAACTTGCAACCAGATTCTAGCATATCAAAGATAAGGCTACACACAAAACCCCCTACATCCAGTTACGGGAACACCCTGCCTTTAGGAAGAACTTCCTTCTAATCCCCAACAGTCAAGAGTTGGGCAAACATCAGCCTGAAATGAGACTTAACACCAGCTTCTACATTTAAGAAGGAAACCTACACTAACAGAAAGCTGCAAAGAAGATGCTAAAACCTTTGCTGAAACACAGATAAATCCTGTGATTGACATGTTCAGATGAGGCTTCCCAATTTTAGACTCTGACACTTATCTTGGGGAAAAAAAATAAAAGGAAGTAGCTCAATTCTCAGCCAACAGAACTTGCAAAGTTTAAGAATGACTGAAAAAACAGGTCCATTTCAATTAATAGCCAGACACACAATTTAAAACCTATTTTAGGTACCCCAACTTGAAAACTGCCTACCCTGCAGCAGAGAATTTTTGGTATCTTATATCAAAACAGAAAGGTAATGTCCCTTCTGAGTATGGGGAGCAGGTGGCAGATGAAACATTTAGTGTATTGAAGTGCAGACCAACAAATATACTTCTAGCTGCTAGAGGAGATAGCTAAGAAACAGAGAATAATTTAAAAAAAAAATCAACCGAACAGCATCCTGAGCATTGAAATATATAGTGATACACACCTGGAATATTGTAATTCACAGGTTAAAATACTTTTATAAGTACTATAGTGCCCCCAGGTAGCAGAGAAAAAACTGAATATCTGTAGGATTTGTGAAACAGCTTCTCCTCAGCTGTTAATAAACTGACCTGTAAGCTGCTGCTGTTAACAGATGCATACCACAGGGGCACAGAAAAGCAGAGCTACATCAGACTTCAGAGGTCAAACTGCTGCCTTAGGTACTTAAGCAGCATGAAGCACAGCCTTTTCAGAAGCACTTAATCACTTTATAGACTGAAATTCTCTTCGACCTGTTAATGAACTGTGCAAGAAAATAGCAAGGATGAACAGAATAAAGCCAAGCTCCACTATGCAGGTACCACAGCTCCCTGCCGTGGCGAGGATGTGTCTTGAACAGCTCTAACTAATGAAGACAACTTTGTTTGTCCATGCATCACTTCTTGACAGGATCTAGCCTCTAAGACCGAAATTATTTGAAATACCAACTGAAAACATTCATCAGGCAGTGAGGAATACTTCTTATATTTACAGTTCTTTCTCCTCAAACCAAATACTTCCAAACATCCCTACTCACTCACCAGCCCTGCAGTGCTCCCTCCCTGAAATCCCATCACTTTGCTCAGGTGGCAGGTGTAAGAAGAAAACTCTAATGCAACAGGCCTGCATATTCTATGGAATAGCTGCTATTTAATGTTTTTTTCAAGTAAATAATATTTTTTCAGATAAGTAATTTTTGTTTCAAATAAAGCAAACTGAATAAAAGTGAACATATTTTGTAACAGCAGAATCTATATAAAAAGGGGATGAAAAAACAACACATTTCTTACAGTCTGCATTACAACTTTGATTTTATTTTGAAGTGTCAGACTCTGTGTCACTGGAAGCATACATTCCTTCAGTGGTATTTTTATGCTGCTGACGCAACAGACGCTCAACCTGCCAGGCTCTCTCAGCAGAACGCCATTAAGACAAGAAAGAAGTTTATATTTTTTTATGAAAGCTACAGCAAACTTTGCACCAGGCCATTAATCCAGCAGCTACATAATAGTTTAAAAGGAGTTTTACGCCAAACTGGTAGTTTACAGGATTTGTTTTCATTTTGTCTGCATACAACAACCCAAGGCACTCTGCTCCTGCCAGACCAAGACACGCTTGTCAGCAGGATCTGTCACCTCCAGGCTCTCTAGGGCCCTTGCCGGTTAACACTCAGGGCTGGTGAAAAAGCGCCGCAGCAATGCTCTGCCATCTGCTCAGCATCCTCTCACCAGTCATCTAACACCCCACATTTCTAACCATCACCATGACCCATCTTCCAGCCTGCAATCTTGACTTGACTGATCTTTATCCATTTGAAGATGACGATGACAGCGCAAATGTCAGTATACAAGGCAGGTAACACTGCTCATACTGAAAGATTTCCATGGGGGTCTCTATCCCATTCATGAAGCTGCAGAGACCTTACGAATGGTGATCTGCTCTGGGAAGCTGGTGTCTGGAGAGCTGCCCTCTCCTCCAGTTGATGATTTTGCTCCTGCCTCTTATTCACACGACATATACACTGCATCCCAACACAGTACTGACTTAGGAAAAAAAGTGCACACCAACACTGGATGTATGCTGTAGAAGACTTGGATGTAAAGGAGGAATCTGAGAAACACAAATGACCTAAAAGAGATTTCAGACCTTATTCCTGCAAGTAGGACCACAGGGGAAAATCAGATCAGAGTCTCCCTGACTTTGACGGTGCCCATCCTGGACCAACATTCACTTCCAACCAAAGCAGCAGCATATTCATCTCCTGTTACTATTTCCCTTCTGTAAGCGATGTATTCTTGCATTTAACCAATATTCTATCAAGTTTTTCAGTGTTTTGGAATATGCCTCTGAAGTCCCCTTCTTCCAGCTTGTTACTATAAAACCCAAAACAACTTCCAGAAAAAAAAGCTCAGAAATTCCCTCTGTACCGGAACATCAGATGCTGGCATATAAAACATGATTTTCTTAACTATTGCTGAATTTAAACAATCAGCTTCCAGAAATGTGTATTTTAAAAATAAGGCAGTGGGTATGAAGTCAAACAGTAACTCAAGTCTTGCATAACTGATACTGCAATACCCTCTTGTGGTCAAATAAAAATGGTTTATCTAAACACCTGATCTTTTTCTTCCATAAAAAGCCTCCCCAAACATTTTTTCCTTTGATAGAGGGAAACAACTCACACATTTTTCACAGATGAATTTGCAGTGCATAGCATCACTTGTCCAGCACCAACAAAAGACTAACCTCAGTCAAGTTCTTCCTCAGAATGACTGGCACCAACACTGCTTGTCAGATAAAGTAAGCAAAGGCACCATCTCCCATAGCGACACTCATAACTTTTTTCAAGTTTTATGTCCCCAACCACAAAAAATAAAGATCCTATAATCAATTTACATAGATACATATGGCACAAAGCCACAATAAACATCAACTTATGCTGTCACAGGATGCAAAGAAGTACACAGTAAATTAGTCTTACCAATTCAAATGAGCTAGCTGCTTAAATGCCCCGAGTTGTTATAATGAACAAATAAAATGCTAAACTGGCAGATGGTAATGTGAAGGGAAACAGTTCAGTATCTGCAGCAGTTCATCTAGTAAAAGGCCTAAATGGGATACTAGTATATCCAGTAAGGAATCTAGAATAACACCAAGAAATGTCATCCTTGCACTCACCTTGACGTCCTTAAGGATGCATAACCCTTAATGACTGATGGTCACAACAGAAAATGGGATCATTTTCAAAATATCAGCTCTTAGTGACCTGTTTTTGGAACAGCAGCTACATTTTAAAGTCATATTATTATAATATTTTCAAAAAACCCAACTTATTTAAACAGCTACGATCCCATTCCCATCTATTATTTCCAGAGAAATGGCTTGAACACTATGAAACATCCAATAACTGCATGTAGACTCATAGCTTACTTTTGTTTAAAGCCTAAAGAAGTCCTAAATTGTTAACACTTCTTTTCTGAGGTTGTGGGGTCTCAAACTAACAGATCTGGCTTTAACCTATGAGTTCACTTTCAGTAAAATATTCTGAGAGGCACTTTGTAGCCCTACACCCACATCAAAACCAGGGAAGTTACAACTCCTGCATCTTTCCAGACAGCACTCAATGGTGTAGACTTTAAACACCTGCTTGTAACCTTTCCATCCAATTTATTCAGTGGCTACAAGCAGTTATTTGGAAGCTATGTACTCAGCTCAATAACCATTTTCAGTTTATTATTATGTTTAATTTGCAGAAATTCACTTGAACGCAGGATTAGAATTAGAATAACACAAGAACTTTGTAAACCAGAATCAAAAAGCATTCCATGCACATTAACAGACTTCCCATCAGGATCCTTCCCTGAACCTGATGAGGAGCTAAAATCCCATGCACACTGATTAATGCATTTGATGTTCAAAACGTGCCTCAACTTCCTCTTAACAAGGTTAGATGCTGCTAAAACTCCATTCTCCAACCAGCTGCGCACACTTCAGCTTGGAGAGGACCCTGGAATAAACGCAGCAGGACAAGCAGATTCCACAAGAGGAACAGAGATAACTATCAGGCCAGGTTGGCGAACAGTCCATTCATCCAGTCCAGGATAATACTGCATGGCTACATGACTTCTTTTGCTTTTGGGCTGAAAGAGATGAAAATCACTGTTTAAGTTTCAATTATCTCAGAAAAACAAGCAAACAAACAAAAAAAGTCTACTAAAATTTCATTCAAACCAAAAGCAAACATTGTGGTTTGAGGTGGAGTTTACCTCTTCTTAATTTATGTTACTGCAATCTTCAAAGTCATAATAATTTTTCCAAATATAGAAGTATTTCTTGCTAAAATACGACTTCATGAAGTGTTTGGATTGTTGTATAGTTGTAACTATTTTAGAAGATATTATTTGCCAAATTCAGCAAGTATATCCCAATACTGCAAGCAAGTAAGTTCGCCAAGAAAGTCCTAAAAAAGTAGAATCAAAGTTCACTAGCATTTACCAGGAAGATGAAGCAAGAGACTAGAATTCATCTGGAGCTAATCCACGCTACTCAAAAACAAGTCAGTCAAGAATTTCAGAGGAAATTTATACTTAAAATACTCCATTTTCCTGCAAGGTCACAAATACTTGAGGAAGTGACTTCATACCACAAAAGCCAAACAGGCCAACTGCAAAGACAAACACTGACATTTTGGACACTGTTTTGAAAATTCTCACTTTGTATACTTATAGCCCTTTAAAGTTACTTAAAAACTACTTCTCATAGTTGCTTAATACCTTCTGCAGAAATCTCTAAGCACTTAAAAAGGACTTTTGAAGATCTCTGGCTTTTCTTTTTTTAAAATCTGAAAATTACAAGCTTTCAAAACACAGATTGGTTGAAATACCTTATTTTAAACAAACAAGCTCTGTCCCAAATACCAAATGCCCCAGCAGCTGTCCTGCTGGGTCTCTGCTCTCTTTCTGGTGACTATTCGTAAGCCAGACTCGTTTCCAATGGAGACAGTAAACACACCAGGGAAACCAGCAGCTTTCAGGAGATTTTGCTCCAGCTACATTACCACAACAATAGTCCTCCTGATATACTCAGCAGCAATCTTCACAGCATCCTTTGCTACTAAACCACACTTCATTGTTTTTAGTATTTTGAATAGAGGGTGGTCTCAGCTGCAAGCAGCAGTAATCACCTGGTAAGCTGAGAGCTGGTTACAGCTGGAGATCTGATGACTTTCAGTAACAGTCCTTTCCTACAAAATTGCTGTTGCCATGAAAACTCCTTCAGCATTCAAGCAACAAAGCAACGCAAAGCAGTAGGAAATGAAAGAGGGAAGTAAAACAGTGCCAAGCACTGCCTGTCAGTGCTGTCCTGCGTGTTCATTTTCAGAAGTACTCCAAATCAGCAGCTAAAAGAAAATATCAGGAGAGAAGGAGCTTTGAAAGTGCAAACAATAACAGGTTTAACTTTCCTAACAGCCACAATATACCTCACAATACTGGGGATAGAATTAGTCTTAAAATGGACCAGATGGCAAAGAGTTCTGCATCCAGAAGAAGTACCTGGGTTAAGTCTCGGCAACCAGCAACCACACCTCTGGGGAAACCAGCCTCAGCTCTGTTTGTGTCTCTTGGCAGCACCCAACCCAGAAGACCTGTCACTGCACAACCAGCTGCTCAGGCCTGGGCAGACGAGCAGGCAGCACGGCACCAGGACCAGGTTCAACAGGATAAGATCTGGAGAGAGTCTGTGGAGGCTGAACAGAGAAGAAGAAAAATCTGGTAAGTCCCTTGTTCCAGTTCATACATCTTCTACTCATCTTGATAATGGTACTGATGCTCCCTGACAGTCTTAGGGCTTGACCCAAAGCCTACGCTATCAAGGGAAATTTTCTTCTGGAGGGACTTTGGATCAAACCCTAACACCTTTCTGTCTAAGATTATATTGTCCCTGTTTTCCTTCACTGGACACAATCTATGATAATATCTTCTGGCATGCAGGGCTTAAGCTGAAAAGAGATGCAAAGAATTGCATGCTAAGTATCTTTAAGCTTTTAGAGATTTCCACAATGAAGATATAAATGTGCCAACCTTTATAATTTATTGCAGACAGACTGATACCATCTCTTCTTCTCATGTTCTTGGAAATGACTGAAATGGACACTGAACAGAGTGTTCTGCCAAAACATGATTTTGTATTCCCAATCTGTAAATCTGTTGAACATGTCCCATTGTCAGTGTTTCAGCAGACTGCACACACACAACCTAAGCTTTGACTGTGTATACACCAGTGACCTGAAGGAACCGGAAAATAAGATCCTCTTGTCTCTGCCACGTATCTTGAATAAGATACTCATGCTCATACTTCAGTACGCAGCATGAGCAGGTCTATTAGAAGAATACCCCTGACAAAAGTAAAATCAGATCCAGTTCCAACTGCACGCTAACACACTAAAGGAAAGGGAGGAAAAAGAACATCACTCTCCAGATTTTTTTAGAATGGGAAAATAAACCATCTAAAACCCCCTGTTTTCCTCAGCCTTCCGGAGGAGATGATACAAATCATAGCTCTGATTTCCCTAGAGACATATTTGCACTCTTGTCTGGCTCCTTCTACCTGAGGGAAAGGCTGATGTCAGGGCTCTGATTCATGCAAAGACAAGGCCATGGTGGCAGTGCCACTCTCTCCCAGTTGTGTACTCAGACTTTTCCCAAATGGGCCCACCATGCTCCATACCCATTCCCCAGATAAGGCAGCAGGAAGGACTCTTTGTCTGTGCCTGCCACCCAGGGTTCACAGTTATGGATATTGGTGCAAACTTACTTTCACAGGTAAGTGAGATAACACATCATGCAGCTGATGCACGTCCTGCTGTCCAGTCCTAGCTATGAAGACAGAAACTCTTGTAAAAGAGTAGGACAGAAATGTGAAGGACAGATGCTTAAAGCTGGATTCATCAGACTACAAATGCCTGCAGAGAACTGTCCTTCAGCTCCACATCCCTATCCCAAAAACAATAATGGGGAAAGGCTGTTACATGTTCATGGTCTGACTTGAAGTGGACATAGCTAAATGTATGAGACCCAAGCATTTCTCAGTAATTAGCACCATCTAGTAATACCCAAATCAGATATGTTGAACTAGCATCTGGCATAGCAAGATAAAAAAATTCAGGGCTGTGCTGCTATACAAAGACACATAGTAAGAAACACAACAAGCATAGATTCGCTTTTATTTGCACTTAAGGCATATCTGCACTGGACAGGGGACCACAGCACAGAAATCCAGTGCTCCCAGCTCCATGTGGTACATAGCTGTGCTGTACAGATGAGCTCAAGCTTGGAAGGACGTACAGTTTCAGCACCAGGTCAATGATCTTATACTGCACAGACACAGGTAACCAGCTCAGGGAGTCAGCGCAGGTGTCCCTTGAGCCCTGCTGTAGATAACCATTTCCTCTGCTGACCTCACACTTTACAATAGCAGGTGAACTTCTGTCCTCTTCATTTCAGGCCAGGGAAAGCAAAGGACAGAAAATCACAGGACTTGCCCTGTAATCCCACACTCAGTATAGAACAGAGCTGAAGAGGGGAGATCAGATCTTCTGACTCAACTTGCTCCTAGCACAGCTGCCTATCTGCACAGAATACTTCTGTGGGTACTTGCCTGCAGCAAATACAGCTCTGGGAATTCCTACCAGGGACTCCTGCCAGCAGAGTACTGGTTATTTAAAAAACAAGAAGCTGCATCTAGCTCAAGGCATGGAACAAAAGTTTGCTAGAGTGACTAATGAGTTTGCTAATTTATCTGCATTTGCACAAGGAATACATTGTGAAGATGCTATCCTCATCTTCCTTTAGCAAAAACCCCTACTCACGTAGTATGGGCTTTATACGGCAATAAAGAAAACTCTGGGGTTCACCACAGAAAAGACAGGTTTCAGTACAAAGTGTTTGCAGGTGTAAGAGCTGGGATTCAAGTATCAAATTGAGCAGCTAAACAGGCACTCAAGTACAAACAACATTAATTATTTTATTTAAAGACACAAAACTTTACACTGTTTTTTACTTCTACTCCAAGGTACCAGAACTGGAGTTTCCTAAAGGACTACGACCAAATGGTAAGTCTTGAACAAACATTCAACTTTAATCCAGGGTCTTTTTGCTTACCATCAACTTGAGCTAGGTTAGTATTTCAAATGGAAGCATACTTAGGCATAATCAGCAAATGCTTTAAGACTAAAATCTTTAGGAAAAATGAAAGAGAACTGAAGTGCCTTTCATCTGCTACCTACGCCACAAAGAAAAACAGTATGTGCATGTATTCAATCTGTTTCAATATTAACAACTCCACAGAAAGACAAGTGCTAGAAAAACCAACTTCCTAGGAGAAAATTTGTAAAATAGCATAATCATGCTGAAATCCAAGCCACTTACTAAAAATGAAACAAAAAACCTCCCACACCATGACCATTCTAGAGCAGGCTACCTTCTGCTCCAGTTGACATTTTATGCAACATATTTAAAAATTATTCATTTTCCTGTGTTATCCTCTTCCCATGCAAGATGGCAGGAAAAAACAATTGTTTTACTTTATTTCTTCAACAATTTCACGCACATTCAGTATGACATCTTTAAGTACATTAAAATTCTAATTTCAAAAGCAAAAGTGCTGGTATAAATAATCTCAGTAACTTGTATTTTCGTAAAAAGCAATGGATGTGATTCTGAAAACTTATTAATGGTCTTTGTTTTATCCAGGGTAATAAAAAGGAGCAGAAGCCACTGCCAAACTATATACCTGTGTTCTCAAGTGAAGTTCCCAACTCGACCAACCAGACTATTGGCAGTCGAATGAACACTGAACTTGGCAGGGCTCTGGTAAACATGGATTACCTCTTCAGCAGTGGATCACGAAAGAGAAAACTTGAGGGTGACCTCCAGCTTTCCTAGTGCTTCAGTAAAAATGTAACAGGAACAAAGCAAGTTGAATGACTGTAATCAACAGACTCCACAGCATGTAAAAAAGGCCTCAATCTTTTTCCTCAGAGAGACCAATACTACTGTCTAGCATGGATTTTTTTCTCAAGATCAAGGACGGATGTTGTCCAACGATTCTGTAGGAGACAATCTTCTTCATATTTGGGGTGACTGGGCCATATATATATACAGAGAGTTACCACTACTGATCTCATTGATCTTCCCATGCAAGTCTACATGGTTACTAAAGTTACCACTAACATCAGAAAGAACAAGATCACAGCAAAAAGGCAATTCCTTCCTGAACTTTTATCTCCTTAAACGAAACAATGGAAACCTGCTCAGATGAGCCCTTATATAAACAAAATACTTTCAGTTCTGAAAGTCAGTGCGATAGAATGTAGCAGCTTGTTGCATTTCACATAGTTAGCCAAGGATTCATTAGCCCCTGTCATCTGCATGTTTAAGCTCTAATGAATGAAGCCTCTAAAGAATAAAAATTAAGGCATGTGAGACATGTTCTGTGCTTTTTCACCCCTCCCTGCTGGGGGACAGACACCAAATTTTTTTCACACTAGTTTTAATTTTTCTTTCTTTACGTTTGCTGCTCTCGAATTCCCCTCTCTTACGCTTTTTTTTCTCATTTAGCTAATGACAAGGAAGCAGGCTTTCACATTTTGCTCTGAAGGCGTGTTGGCCCAACAACCTGTCTTGCACTCTTAGAATCATCAACCTTGAATTTAACAGGTTCATAGCTCCTAAAAAATGTGGCTGCCCAGGGAAACCATCATTAAGCTAAATCAACACAATACCTAAAGCCTGTTCACTAGTGCATCTTCATTATGCAGATGCAAACTTTATGACCTGTTATTCTGTAGTAATCAGCAGAGCATGGAGTACGAACACACAATATCAGCCTTTTGAACTGTATGTATCTTCCACAGGACCATGCTCAGTCCTAGGTGGAGACCAATATAGAAGCCATCAGCATTGCCTTGATACAATGGGCTGCAACCTCTCACCAGACTGAGATGGAGATGTGTATACTATTGCTTTGCAGCTAAGGCTATTTGTTCCTATGATTAGACTTCAGCAGCAGAAGGCAGTTCAAAAGGACAAGAGGTGGTTTGGAACAGTGTGATCACTGTTGACATCCGAGTGGTCCCTGGGGAAAAAAAAAAAAAAAAAAAAAAAAAAAAAAAAAAAAAAAAACAGACAAATCCCACTCACTGAAGTCAAGGCAGCTCTCTTTCTTGATGTAGTGAGAACTGGAGGATTAAACCTTTCAAGATGACAGCTAAGCAACCTAAAGAAGAAGGAAGACCACCTCATACAATCAGTCCAGGTGAGGGCTGATTCCACTCCATGCAGACATGAATTGTGATGGACAACTGTTTTCAGAAACACCAAACAGGAACCTCCTCTTCAAAAAAGACATCTTCTTGTTCAGCTAAAATGCTTTCTGCTCTCTCCTCTGAGCAGAAAACTGCATTAGGAGCTGGTTTTCAAACATTTGAAAGAGGGAGAAGAGAGAGCAGATCAAGCCAGCTGTACTTCTTGCATTGTCTAGAGCTTCTTCCAAAAACTGTACAGGCCACAAAGAGCCTACAGTTATTGCTGATTGCATAATACTTAGTCATTACACTTGCACGCCTCACTCTGCGACATACCGAGCAGCCTCAACTCTTGCTATGGGTCACAAACTCTATACTGAGTGGCAGATGTCCACTATCTGTCAGACTTAAGCTCCTACTCAGGTAAGAACAATTCATTTATAAAGCATGTGGATTCTGTTTTGCAGCATGAAAGCATATAGAGCTCCATGTTTCCTAACCTCCAGAGGGCACTCACTCCACACCAAGTAATGCACTGAAAAGGACACTAAGTAATAGGACAGCAGTGTTACACAATTCCTTTTTAGTTTCAAGAGACACTAAATAGTTCCACATTCTTGACTCTGTTTGCTGTGTGTGAATAAAAAAAATCCCTCTCCCAGAGAGTTCCCGCAAACTGGAGGGTACGGGAAGGAGGATGGTCTAAGCCATGTATGATTTAATCCTTCCACTTCACTTAGCACTGGCACTGTGTCAGCTGAAGGACTTCTCCCAGTTTTGGACAAGTCCTTCCATGTCTTACCCTGAAGATATGGGCCACTAAGCAGAGTCTAGAGAAGCAATGACGGTAATTGGAGTACAGGAAGATACAGCTTACGAGGAAAGATTAAAAAGACTGTTAAAGTTTAACCTGAAGAAGAAAAAACAGTCTGGGAAGAGGATAGCACTCTTTAGATACATATATAGCTCTGGAATTAGAAAAGGAATCATTTGCACTTCACATGAGTGACAGAAATATTAAAAATAACAGGCTTAAATTATAGTAAGGAAGAACTATGTTAACTTTTTGTGAAGCTAGTGGTGAGGCTAAGGTAAGCACTGGAATAGATTCCCTGAGGAATCTCGACTTTTCAAGGTTAAACAGAGACATCAATCAAGAATGGCATATTTTAACAGGGTTTTCACCAATTCCCTCAAGTACACCAGAGTTTTTGGGATTAGAACACACTTTGGAAACATGAAAAAAAAACCTATTTCAATTATACCAGGTTTAAATAGATTGCACCTGTAAAAGACAAATTAATCACCTATTTTTTTGATAGAAAATATATTTCTAATTCTTCTAACTACTCACATAGAAAATGCTTTTCATGTGAAAAGTCTAGACGTGACTCTTTTCATCACACACAACAGAGGGACTTGACTAGTGCCCTCCTGACAGCCACATAAGAACACTTCTCAAAGGGCACAGTCATGTAATTATGTCACAAATTATGCCATCAATGGCAAAAACTAATTTTCTTTCAACAATCTCAGGAAGCCTTTACTAATGAAGTGTAGTCCTGATTGTGTCCTCAATCAGATGAAGCACACGTTGAGATGCCAGGCAGTTCGCACAGCAGGTACTGGCAGTGATAATATGTATACAGCACAGTAAGATCCTTATACACCCCTGCACTCCTCAGCTGTACTTCTTTGCACAGGTCACTCTGGTCCAACACACCACAAAAGGAAAGTCCGTAGGTATACCTGAAGTGGAGCCAAAATATGAAAGGATTTTTGGCTTAACCATCAAAGTGTGTAATCCTGCAAAATGTTGCTCTGTGACTTGTTGCAAGACAACAGCAACCCACAACTGTACTGCCTCTACTGATGTGGAATTAAGTTAATACCTTAACTTCCTGATCAAACTCACTGAAAAGCCTCTAAAATACTAGTGGGCAACAACTGGATAGGAGTAAATCTATTCACCCCCAAACTTCCAGTTCATTCCTGTTATCTGCTGAAATCAATAGCAACTCTTAAGCACTTGACACCTTAACGACTATCTCTAAGGGGAAAGTGACTGTTCAGAGAACAAAAGTTTCCCATGTGAAACAAATCTGATAATCCATGTGATACGGAAATATCTTGTAGAGCTGCACACCTTGTTTTGTTCAGTTACTACCCCTTCCTTAGAAATGCCCATTATTTTATGCTGCTGCAGTTAGCCCTCCTCTGGTACCCAGCACCACATTTTCAAATTTAGTTTAGATCTCTCTACCATGTACAGCAACCTCCAGAAAAGACCTTTTGGGAATATCTGAAGTCCTAATCAAAATTGCCTTAGCATCTGTAAGTGGAAGACAGCAAACAGATACCCTCTAGATGCCAAGTTTAAAAATATTTTTTTTCTTTTAATATGATTAACTTTGCCAACTAATCCTTATTTACATAAGCAGAGTCTCTTGGAAAGACTGGATGAGATGGTAACAGCATTGAAATCTGTAAATAATCAGTGAAAATTCCATTTATTAAAGAGATTGTGTAGATATTAAACTGTGTTGTAAGCTTCTTGTAAAGAGTTCTTATGATGTATCACTTGTGCTTCAGTTTTATAAGCTTTTTTTCCTTTTGGTGCCAGATCTTAAACAAGAGATTTTACATGCTTAGACAAGTCATCTTCTGTATTTCTTTCAGCTACAGAGCACAAGTGGGTAGCTACATTAATTTAATTCTTCAGTTAGATACACTGCTTTCTCTGGTGGACTTTCAAGGATTACTAATACTAATTGTAACTTGGTGCATAGATGTTTCCAGTGCCTCCAAATTTTGTGCGTTCTCATTTTGAGTTCCACTTATAATAAAGAAGTATGAAAAATATATTTTTTTAACAAAATATACGTAAGTTCATATAAATCTGTATTTCTCACACTTTTAGAGTAGTCTTTGCATATAGTTTCCAGGTGCCATCTTAACTACAAGGTTTTGCTTTATAAGATCACTGATGACTGTAAATCCAATTGTGTTTCTTAGAAACTGTATTTAAAAACTGCTTCTGGACCTTTAAATTACTCTAAGCAAAATAACTAAATGGGTTTTCCTACAAAGAAGGTCTCATGATGCTGTGAAAATTACTGCATAAACAGTAAGATAGGGAAGGGAGAGAATAAATATGTATGGACTTCAGCCAGACAACACTGCCAGTCCAGGCAGTCTTTGTATGTATTATGTACATACGCATTCACATTGTTTGCTTTCTATAAAAAACACTCTACAGAACAAAATTTCTGAATTGAAGTTCATCTTAAAGCAGACAATAGTTTTCCGAGGTGGGGTATTTTTTTGTTTGTTGGTTTTAAAAGTCAACAGTAATTTGTTAGGGCCTCAAGCTGCTTTTCCTAAATCCTGCCCAGAAACCAGTAAACTTTTCCTCAAGCAGCATCTCTTAAAAACTCTATTTGCTACTCTGAATCCATGTCAGATATGCTTTTCCCTCTTCAGAAAACTTTGTTTGCTTGGATGAATTCCTTAAAACACAAATGCTTCTCCAAGAAACTCAGAAGTTCTCCCAAAGGCTGAAGAGGCACTTGCCCAGTTCTGTCAATCACAGCCCTGCCCACAGCCCTCCTCTGTCAGAGGGCCCAGATGCACAGACTGACTTCGGTTTGAAACCTTCTCAAAGCCTCTCTCAGAAGCTGTATGTATCCGCAAAACCACCAGCACTTAGAAGTAGAATTTCCAAGTATCTGAGGTTACAGCCTCACCTCAGGACAAGACCTTTATGCTAGGCTGGTGGAGCAAAACCACTGCAAACGTCTCTTTAACTGTCTCCTAACCCAGGGAACGCCAAAAGGAAAGTCTCAGTTGGCATATACTGATTGATAAACTGCATTAACAAGTAACCTGCAAATACACAGGCAGCTATAAAAATGATGAGATTTGGTTTGACATTGACCATTGAGCCATTGACCACAACTCCCCGAGTGCAACCATCCAGCCAGTTCCTTATGCACCGAGTGGTCCCTCCAAGAATGTCATATGGACAGTGTCAAATGCTTTGCGTTAAGTCCAGGCAGATGGTATCAGCTGCTCTTCCCTCATCCACCAGTGCTGTAACCCCACTGTAGAAGGCCATCAAGTTCATCAGGCACAATCTGCCCTTGGTGAAGCCATGTCGGTTGTCACCAATCACCTCCTTATTCTTCATGTACCTTACCATAGTTTCCAGGAGGATCTGCTGCATGACCTTGCTGGGCGCAGAGGTGAGACTGACCAGCCTATAGTTCCCTGGGTCTTCCTTTTCTCCCTTTTTAAAAATGGGGCTTATGCTTCCCCTTTGCAGTCAGCGGGAACTTCACAGGACTGCCACAACTTCTCAAATCCACCAGATCCATCAGGACCCTGAAGCCCAGAATCTTTATTCTGCTATTTGCCTTCTTTACTTCTCTTGGGATCTTAACTCTAAGATCCTGTAGTCACTGCTACCAAGGGTGCCTTTGACTCGTACATTGCCTACTAGCTCCTCCTTGTTTCTGAGTAACAGATCCAGCATCTGAGTCAAAAAGAAACGTTCTTGATGCCCCACTAAAATTGGTTGGACTGCTTTTACCCCATCAGGTGACTCCTCCCAATGTCAGAGTAATTTTACATTCTGAAAGAAGCCTGCACCTACAATCATGAGCTTTCTTCTAATTATTTAAGGCTTCATTTGCTTCCTCCTCCTGATCAGGCAACTCATAGCAGGTGCCTCCACAATATTCCCAATGCTGGTCTCCCCGCTAATCCCAACCCTTCAGATCTCAGCTGGCTCACTCCAAAGCGGAGGAAAACTCCAGGCAAAGAGACACCTGTTTGTGCAAAATACAACGTCCACTCCTTTCCTTGGTGCTTTTCCAGAAGAGCTTGTATTCTTCTACCATAACACTCGTCATGAGCTATGCCACCCTGTCCCTGTCATCCCAAAGAGGTCACAGCTCCACAACTGCACTGATAGATCTGATTCCTCCAGTTTCTTTCCTGGGCTGTGTGTGTTCACATAGTGTCGCAACCCCTTCTCAGGGCAAGCCTTCTGCAGCCTGCTGTCCCTGGCCAGCTCTGTCCACCCTCAGGTTCCCTCCATGTCTGTTGGGGGTTGTCTCCATCCCCACAGGTTACCCAGTTTTGGAACTTCCTTTATTTTAGCCTGGAGCTTAAAACACCAATTATCTATAAAAAGAACTATTCCCTGCTAGAACGGTAGGCTGTGGAAATAACAAGCAAAAGAGCACTCCCTGCATTCCTTGAAAAACCACAAAACTCAAGGCATTATTTTGCTTAAAAGCTCAGCTATGATAAGCCAACATCAGTATTGGAAAAAAAAAATTCTGCTTTGGCTTTTTGTCTTTGGTTATTACAGAAAAATTATCTTCCTTCTCTATTTTTTTAATAGGAATCAACATGTGCATTCCTATCAGAGGTGCAGCAGTGCTAAACCACTGCCCATCTGCTGAGAAACAGGCAATCTGCCCTGTAGGTTTGAATGTAATGAATTTATGCACTGAACTGTAATTTAAAGTGGTTCTGCATTCTGCTGCAACTTACCAAGTAAGAGTCTGAAATCTGACATAAAACTAAATAATTTAAACAGAATAGGAATAATTTCTTATACTTTTCATGGATTTTTTTTTGTCATAACGTTGTACAGGACTGTCCAGCACTGTGACGTCTGTTCTTTCCCTAAGCTGCTACTTAAGTAAAAGTGGCCAGGAAACAGATGTAGTGCAGTATTATTACACAGACAGGAGGGGGAAGGGCAGTAAGTCATTTTGCTGAACTGATTGCTTGCAATGCTGAAATGCTGATTAAAGATAAACACTTAACGTCCTTTTTAAATATAAAAAGTTGAAAAAATATGCTTATGGACCTCCTTAACAGCTTGAAATCAGTTCAGCTTCTTGATTATTCTAGTAGGATACAAGGCAGAGTGTATTATTGATATTTTTACAGCATCCACATGGTAATACAGACATATAACTTCTACCTTAAATATTTCTCTATTACCCTCAGATTATCTGAAACGACAAACACACTGATACCTCAGAACTAACTTTAAATGAGATATCTTGTATGATTGATTACTCAACTCTCTCTCAAGTACACAATACTCCCACAAGGCTGAGAATTCAGTATATCAAGAAAATCTTGGAAGTTATTAAAGTAACTTCAAGTTTTCCTTTCTTCTTCTAGAGTTATTGTTGCTGAAAAGCTTGATTCATTTGAATTGTATTAACAGAATTGCAATTCTTCAATTAGAGTTCTGTATTCAAGGGACTTCTTTTTCAATTAGAGTTTTGAGATTTTATGTACTCTTATGTACCTACTTCTTTTTTTTTATTATTACTGAATTACACAGAGGCAACATAATTTACAGCTTAGGCATTAGTAATATTAATGGTTTAAAATACCACTGAAGTGTGTGGAATGAATGCGATAAACCCGTTTGTCAAAACACATTATCAAAACAGAAAACAACTTGCAAGAAATGCTGAAGACCTGAAACTAAACTGTGTAAGAACTACAAGTCACACAGAAATACCACCTTAGTAAGAAGAAAAAAACAGAAAGAGATTTTATGCCTGTGTATAACCCCTAATGTTAAAGCAATTACACTGTAGGTAAGAATCGGAATTAATGATATGGATTTGACACCCTGAGTAGTCTCTGCCATATGCAGACATGAAAGAGCCGAGATTCTGTATGAGTATGATCAGTACAAATGCACTTTCCTTGGATAATCGGCCATATTTTGTTCTGACAAATCAGTTAGTAGAAAAGTACCGTGCTTTACTATTTTTGTGTGTAACTCTGTATGGCGGGTAGGTGTATGTTCTGGGCAAGTTGCTCTGTCTCCCATAACCTGGCAACTCCAACATTCAGGAAGTTTTAATTTTCCTGAACTTCCTTTCTGTGCAACCAGAAGAGCTGCTGTCAGAAATACACCATTCCTACTGCAGGAATTAGCACCCCAGTGATCCAGACAGCATGACCCAAAATACGCAAGAGCTGAAGCACTCAAAATTCCACTTCGGGGGAGAAAATGGAACTCCAGCTTACAGCTTCAAACCAAGAGCTGACCTGACTCCTAAGCGAACACAACCCACGGCTAACCTTTTACACCAACACAGCATCTGATGATTACAGCTGCGTGGGTTTTGTTTAAGGTAACAAAGAGGCATTTCGGGACCAGTGCTCCCAACCTGGAGCTTAATGTTTCTTGGCCCTGACACCGAGGGCGCGGGTAGGCCTCCACAAGCGGCACAGGAACGACCCGCGTGCTCCCGTCCCACTGCCCCAGTCACCGCAGCGCTCCGCCACACGCCAGCACGGGGACTAGGGGGTGACCGGCCCTTTCCCCCGCAGCCTGCTGACAGGAAGCACTCCCCCCTCCCAAGAAGCCGCACGGGCTTCCCCGGAGTTGCCAAACCGCCCGTCAGTCTGCTCAGGCCCGAAGCTGACCCGGGGCAAGGGAGGCTCGCTGCCGGGCCCGGTTCCTCTAACACAGGCCGGGCGGCCTCCCCGCCCCACGCCCCGGGCGGAGCGGGCGCCATGAGCGCTCCGTGACGGCTGCCCGGCGCCAGCGGGGCCGGGCCGGGCTGAGCCGGGCGGGCTCTCCACCCCAGCCCGCCACGCCGCACCTCAGGTTGCCCATTCCGGCCTGCCGCGGGTGACGCAGCGCAGCGGGATGGTGGCCACGCTGCTGGACCTGGCCCACTGGAGCACCTGGGCGGTGTGCGCGGTGATCAAGCTGCCGCAGCTGGCAACGGTGCTGGCGGCCAGGTCGGCGCGGGGGGTCAGCGTGGGCAGCGTGCTGCTGGAGCTCACCGGGTAAGGGGGCCCAGGGCCTACACACGGGGGGAACATGGTGGGTGCCCTCGCGCCGGGGGAGCGCGGGCTGCGCGCGCAGCTGGGGGCGCTTGGCGGGAGGAGCCGTCGGAGTGCGGCGGCAGCGCCTCGCCTCAGCGGGGCTTCCGTCAGCGGTGGGCTGGGAGCGCTGCTAAGTTTTTTCCTTCCTTCCGAGAACTGCTCACGCAAAACGTGTGGAGTGGCTGTTTGGAGGGTGAGGAGCTGTCCTTGCTCTCCTCGGTTTTAAACGCGCTGTTTTTATAACATGGTTGGCCGCTCCCGAGCCTCATGACTCCTCACGCCGGTCGTGGGCAGGGGCCGCGTCCTGCCTTCACTGAGCGGATGAACTGTGGAGCAGGAGCTTCCTGGTTTAAGGCGTTTCCGCGCTGTGGGTTGAAGGGAAGCTCGGCTTTTTTACCTTGACCAAAACCAACCCAGGCCACCCATGTAGCTGGAGACAGCACTTGCCATGTATTTAGGTTATTAAATGGTCCCTGTGCCCTGTTGTGCGAGTAACTGGGCCAGTTAGACAGGCTTCTCTCACCCAAATAAATAAAACATTATAATTCTTTAAGAAAATTACAAACCACGTCAAGCTCCAAAGATTTGTCAATCTGTAATAAACGTACATGGGCTAGACTTATTAAATCTTACTTAAAGAGGATTGTATGGAATGGAAAACAGAGAGACTCTGTACATGTACATTCAAATGTGGGTACAAGCATGTGAGAGAAAATACCTTGAGGAGCCTTGTATCTGTTGAACCGAGGGATGGAGGTGGCCAGAACATCCAGCCGCCTGGCTGCTAGCTCTATGCACCAAGTCAAAAACAGGCTTTTTATTCAGAAAAATCACCCAACAAAACCAGAATGTCATTTCTGAACATGCCTGTGCCACATCTTCAGTTAGGGGCATGGCTGTCGGCCCAGGTCTGGCGCTGCGGAGGCTGAGGCGTACGGACACCTTTCTGCAGGTAGCTGTGCAGAATCCCTTTGCTCTGTGCTGTGGCCGTTTGCTGCCCATGTTTCTCCATGGCACTGAACCCCTGTTGTTGCTGTTTACCCGTAATACATCTCGGAGTAAGTAAGCTAAATTCTAGTTCCAGCAGAGATAACTTACCTCATGGCCCCAGCCAAAAAGTGGGTTTAAAATTTCACATTTTAGCATTTTAAAATCGTACATGTGTGTTGGCGTGCATTAGAAGCTTCATAAGTAATGTTTCAGATGAGCATGGAGAAGCCATAAATGTCTCCTCAGCACCTGTGTGATAACCACTGTACACACACTGCTGCAGGTTCTGTATCTGCTCTGGGCAAAACTATTTTGGAAGAGTTGCAGTGAGGCTTTTTTGAAACATTTATTGGGACTGTTTGTTTTTTTAGTAGACTCTTTATCCTGCAGCCTTTAAAGACGTTGAGTCCAGTTGCAGAGGGCTTTGGGGCTACTGGTGCAAACGGGGGTGGTTCTCCGGAGCCAGCATGCAGTGGAGTGACACAGAAACATGGTGCTGTTAGGCAGTTCCTTATGCCATCTTTCGATGCCAGAAACCATATTTTTTTTCCTTACGTAAAACTATGCCCTAAGAGTCTTTCTGGTTTTCTCTGCAGCCTTGATATTTCTGTCTAACCCCATGGACTTGCATGAAAGCTAAAGAAAGTAGAGAAAACATGACAAAAGTTCAGTTCCTTTTAACGCTGTATTGTGGAATGGCAGGAAGGAGAATTGCCATTGTTTGGTGCACTTAAGAACAGACTCAGTCTGACCATTACAGCTAAACTGGGCAATCTTCTAATACTGTAGACTAGGCAGCTTGGAAAATGTTTTCTACTCCTGTAAAACTTGCTTAATGTACAGATTGAACTACAAACATAAATAAATCAGTTATCCCAGAGGTACCAAGGCAATTGCAAAGAGAAGGGATTTTCTAAGTCTGGAAGCCTTTATTTATTTTTTCATCAGTTGCAATTAATAAAATTATGCCTTACACACTGTGACACAAAGACCTTGACAAGCAGTGTGGGTACCTCTCTGCATGTTACTCTACATGTTATTTGAGGGTAACAGAAGTAAACTGCAGAATCATCAGGCTTCCACCTTGTCTTCGTATTTGTTTGGTCAGTTTGACAGCAGAGGCTACACCTATCTGGAGACTTTTGGCACAAGCAAAACAGTAAAAAAGAAGTTGTGAAGGAGCTGTCCTGTCCCTTCATGCAGTCACACTGTTTTGTGTCTTTCTGTTCAGCTTCCTTGTGTTTCTGAGGTACCAGATCTATTATGGTTACCCTCTGCAGACATACCTGGAATATCCCATCATCATTGCACAAGGTAATTTTTTTAAGCCATGTTTGGGAAATAAAACAGGGCTCATTCAGCACTCCAAGACTTATAAATACAGTACTGCACTGCGATGAGACGTATCGATTGACCAGTTCTAGCTGGGGTTGGGGGGAAGAGAGAATGAACATCTCAAATGTAATTGACTTCCTATACATTTTATGAAAACAGATGGTCAGGTAGAGGAGAAATATATGATTAACACACACATGATGGAGTTGCAGTGTAAGCTCATCCTTTCTGCAGTGATTCCACGTGGGAGAGAAACCTTATAAATGCTCCAGATTCTGAGAAAAGTTTCATTTTGGAGCTTCCTTTATTTTGGACATCAATCAAATTTGCAAGGCAAACCTGTAAGAAACCAGTTTCCATGGACATGGTGCCCAGTGGAACTACTTCCTTCTGTATAGAATTGCATTTAGGCCCTTTCTCTCCCTTCTCTGACAAGCTATCTTTTATTTATTTCAGATATCATTCTCCTTTTGCTTATTCTGCGTTTCAGTGGAAACATGAAACGAGCTTTGTTCTATGCAGTCATGTATCCTTTTAAATATGGGGATTTTGGTTTATGTAGCTTGTTTGGTAGTTCTTTGCATAGCAGCTATGACATTTGTTTTGTGCTACCATTGTAAATAATTTTCATCCACCCTTCAACATACATTTCACCTTCACATGCTGATTTCTTGGATCACAGTAAAATCTCTATGAGAAGAAAGCTTTATGTGTAGCTATGCTTTAGAAGGCCCACAATTGATAAGGAGTAAGACCAATTCTTAATTTATATCTTTGCTAGAGATGCAGGGTGGAAGTGATGAATCTTTCTTCATTGCTTCTACCCATGCAGACTGTAGTTGCTGTGATGAACACAGCAGTGTATTGTGTTGTTGGTTTTTTTTTAAATAGGTCTTGGGCTTAAGTCTCAAGTCTTGTGCTTTGGAGAAGGTCTTGAGAAACTCCAGACACTGTTCAACCAAAGACAGTGTGAAAAATAGGAACACTCAGTGTTTCAACCAGTGCTTAATATGTTTTATGTAGATTGTATAGTCTGTTATAAAGTTTCAATAAGACTATTTCCAGATGTTTAAAACAATCTAATTCCCCAGGCAGTTTCAAGAGCTTTCGTATCCCAGAATTTTCAGTGCTATGAAACTTAACATAAAATAAGATTTTGGGGGGGCTGGTATGTGCTAACACTGCAGAAGAGGATAATAGACCTTGCCATGGTAAGTGCATGATTATTTGAAATGAAATTACTTCTTTATATTTAGCCTTGAAGAATTAATTATTTGGGTTAGCTCTAAGAACTCCAATTTTTAAATACAGCTGTTCCACTTTTGTGACTAGCTGATGATACTCTATGGAAAGAAAAAAAAAAAAAGTATGTTCTCAGGTAAAATTTTTAATTGCGGTACCTTAATCAAAACTAGCAAAGGTTGAAGATGTTGAAAAAAGATTGCCTCTTTAGTCCTAATGTCATAATCCCCATTAATAAGCTTTTAACACGAAAAGAACAGAGCATGAAAGCATTTGAAATAGGGAATGTTAAATATTTCACAAGATCTTTTTTCCCTTTAGTCATAGAATTTTGCAAGAAAGATATCATCTGATAATGCCCTACATAGGTTAAAGATGGTCTTTGCCCTTTTTAACAGAAGAAAGTTAAAATTTAATTGAGATGAACTGGAATTGCTAATGCAAAAGATGATGCAAATGGGGATAAAAGTTTCTAAGCCTAATACCATCCTTACTTGCAAGAGAAATCTGGGCATGCGACAGAGACCCATGTGGTGGTCCCCTCTACCCACTGCCTTTGCAAAATCCCCCTTAAAAGGATGACAGGATGAATAGTCTGTTCCCTTCATTATTTTTTCCCACCAGTTGGACTAATTTTCCACACATTCTTGTCATTTTTCTCATTCTTTTATGGTTTTGTTTGCCAGGCATAATGGTAACAGATGGTCTGAATCAACCTTGCTGTTTAGGCTAGATCAGTCTCATTTTAGTTGATTTCCATAAACAGTTTTATGTAGCAGGTTGAGAGGGTTTTTTATTTCTTTGTTTCTTACTGTATTTGCCTCTGTCAAGCATTTGCCAGCAGCAGTAGCAATTGGGCTCTTTGAGATTCTTCCGGGGCAGTACCTCAGAAATCAGTTCCTTGCTTCTGGCAGCTTTAATTTTTGCTTCATGGTTCCTTAGTAAGAAGCTGAAATGCTTGGGTTGCTAAATACTGAAAAAGTTTTTTGTTCTATTCAAAATGAAAAAGCCAGTCCTAGTTTTCAGTAAGTTACATACTAACAGCCATAAGCTAAACGCTCAGATAATCCAATGGCAGAGGCAGAAGTTCCTTCTCTTTTTTTACCTGCTTTTCAGAATTTGTGCACCTTCATCAGTGCAGCTAGTAAGCTGGTTCAGCTGCGGTGTCTCTGGCAGACAAAAGATTCTGGACAAGTGAGCGCCTTAACCTGGAGCATGTCTGCGTATACCAGTGCAAGTAAGCTATGGGCAACTTGGTGCAAAGCACTGAGTTTTCATTTTTTAAAGTCCTATCTCCTCCTAATGCCTCCTTCAATAGATCTTCATTCAATCATAGTAGGCAAAAATCTTGCCTGATGTAGTTTTCTTTAGTGCTGACTTCTGAGACTCAAGATACCATACAATCTCTTGAAATCAAGTTTTATAATTGACACCAGCTCTGTCACAATGATGCTGACTTAGAAAACATGCAAATTTTTCTAGGACCTGATACAGTTGAAATAACTGAGTGTCTTTACAAAGAAAATATTTCAGTGTTCTAGCATTTAATAAAATTACTAGTGATCCAGCATGGAAAGGTGCTAAATTTTGTAGTTAGGCAACACTAATTCTGAAAATCAGCTACAAATAAATAGACATTTCATGCTGAATACCTTTAACTCTATGACTACACGTAAACACATTTCTCAATAAAAGAGAATTTAAGAACATACCAAGAGCAGTGATTTGTGCAGTTGATGTTTTAATCACCTAGTGGTCTGCATGAAGAGTTCTTCTACAGTTAATTTGTCAAAAGTGCTTTAGTCATATTCACAAAACTTGTTTATTCTTACTATGACTCATAGTGATGCTGGATTTATTTCCCTGTGAAACAGATGGTTTTAAGTTAATAATTAGAAGTTGTGGTACATTTGCTGAACAATGGCAATAAACTTTGTAAATTGTTTTAGTCTGCGGCAAATATGAAATAATTCATGTTTGGATTTGTTGTGGGAATTAAAATTGAATTCCTTGTATTTGCAGAAGCCTAAAATCATGCATATGAACATTTACAATCGTTAAGTCATGCTAACTCGATTGTGGGTGTAGCTCAGTATCAACTACTGAAGAAGGGGGCTGAACAGAAAGAGAAGCAGCAAACTCTGACCACATCCAATCTAGTGAAATGGATAACAGATAGAGATATAAAAAAATCTAATTACATCAGTGATTTTCTCATTAAAAAAGACCCTTAATGCAGTATCACTCAGCTTTGAGAGCTTGATCTCTGAAATTAAAATAGTGAAGAGTGGATGCACTAAAAGTGGGAATGTCTATACAATGTATATTTTCATGCAGCATTATCCTCTATTGAAAAATAGTTATTTAATCATTTTTGAAGGTATAAATGTGCCGTGTCTAATGCACTAATCAGAATTCATTCAATTTACAGCAAGAATAGTTACGACTATAATGACAACGAATGATCTCGCAGGTGAGTACAGTATGGAATTGCCTGCCTTTCCAAGATGACAGCTGCCATGGTTGGTTTTAGCTGTTTTGTAAAAGCAGTTAACTGGTCTCAGAAGAACAAACCACGAGCCTGGTGGTTTAGCATGGTGAGGGAAGGAGTTACTGCTAAAAAAAGTAGCACGGGGTTATAGATCAGTGAAATACCTGGAGAAAACCAAAAAACCTGTTCACGCTTATCACATGATGACAAGATGTTCAAAAGCTATTATTTTTTTCAAAAGTTAAAATCACTACAAAATTAAGTAAATCATGAAAATAGCAGAATAAAAGCATTAAAAATATTTACTATTTAAATACATTTAGTAAACAACACTGTAATAAATCTGTAATGATTGAGCGATAGCTTTTCAAATCATAAGTGTTTCCTTTTCTTATTTTGGGGTTTGTGCATTAAATTACTCTAAAAAACTATTTAAAGTTCAGCTTAGTATATGAATAGTTTTAAGCACAACATTCAGAAAGTTTATGGCAGGCTGAAATGAAATGGTAGGCTGGTAAGAAACTCAAAAAACCCCTGGCTTTAAATGTATAATTTGCAGCTGATTTCATTATAAAGCAAATTTATTCAACAGCTTCTTACCATCCTGAGAAAACTGAAAGAGCTAAGGAGCACAGCAGATTTTTTCAATAAATGGTTTGGGATCAAGAGTTGGTGGATATAAGAACAGTAATAAAATGACATTGTACTTGGCAGATCCTTGTTCTAGTTCAAAGCTGTTATTTCATCAGAAACATCACTTGAATGGATTTATTTTTATTTTTTTTTAAGCAGCCCTCTGCAGCACAATAAGGCTCTAGCTTTACAAGCATTTCAAGTGGGTCTTTCACTGGAAGAGGAAGTCCCCTTTTCAAGCACTCATTTCTGCCCCCATCCTTGCTTTTTCCTTGCTGGAGTAAGAGTTTCTGGGGCCATGCAGTTAACTAGATCACCAAAAAATTGGCATAATACGCACACAGAAATTTAGTCTGAGTCAGTTACCGAGTTCAGTTCACCCTCAGGTACACGCTTAACGCTGATGAGAAGTGAGAGAGGTATATTGAGGGGAGGAAGGGAGGGAGAAAAACACCATGAAAGTAAAAAAAAAAAGCTGGCTCTTGAAAGTAAAGCTGGCTCAGGTTAAAGCTGCTTTTTACAATACAGCACAATACACTTTGGAACATGGAAGAGATGGCAGTGAACATTGATACTGTGGCTGCTCTAGTGGAAAATGTTTCCAGTTAACTTGTAACACTGGACGCTTTGGCATGTTCATCTTGGTTTCATACACATGTGTGGAACAGATATCACATATTTTTGAAACACAGTTTTGTTTACATTTCTGCGAATATTCCATTTACCAAATGGATATACCTATCCTTTAAACTGTGGTCTCACAGGTAGATATACTATGCTTATTTTAGCTTAAAAAAACCTGAAAGTTAATCAAAATACTGAAAAACTGTTTTTTTTCCCTCAATTGTCAGATTCCCTCTCATTAAAATCTGACAGATAAAAGCATTTCCTGTCTCCCCAAAGTCTACACTTAACAGATGGCAGCAGAGAATAATCCCCTTATTATAAACAACACACTTGGCTATAAAGGAGATGTGAACTGCGGCTCAGAGTTTAATTGTTGGTGTAAACAGAAATTTATATGAGGCTACTCAAACTTGTACTAATCTGTTTTTTTTTCTTTTGTTACAAAAGAATTAAAGGTACTGTAGTGCATTATTTTCAGACATCACTCATAAATGCTAAATGTTCTTCTGTGCTATATTTACTCTGAGAATTTCTGGGTTTCTGAACATGGTAATTTAAACAAATTGAATGAAAAGAGATGCAGAACGGGAATCAGCCTGTTGTACACCAGTGAAGGTTTACGTGTCTTTTGAAAATAACAGAAGTTGATTTTTTTTTTAATTTATGCTTACAAGATTTTTTTTTTCCTTTTAGTTCTCATCCGTTTCATAACCATGCTCATTCTCAATATTTGGGTCACAGCCACAATCCTGCACTACAGGAAAGCTAAAAAGACTGATTAGAAGACACTCATCAGCACACAGCATAGTTACCATCAAAACAACCTGATACAAATAAGCTTAAACAACAGAACAAAGGCTGAAAAGCTCTCTTAAGCCTAGTTTTTATCCCTAAGTATAATTAGTAAAGTCATGCTTAATTTCTCTTAGAAATAATTCTGATAAGATACTTAATTTAAGCAGCATATTTTTATTGGTCATTTAAGACAAGTTTCACTGATATCACATTTTCTCTGGATTTTTTTACTAAATGAACAAGGTATTTTGTATTTAGATGTTTATATATTATATCACTTCAGTACTTTCTGGTTACATATCAGCAATTTTCTTCAATCACGTAAAAACAATTTTGCACCAACATATCATCAACTCATCTTTCTGCATTTGCTGCGAGTTTGAAAAACAACAAAAGATGTTTGTCTTCTTCTTGCAAGCAACTCAATGAGTTCTACATTAGCTCTCTGTATTTTAGGATGAAAAAAATCTGAGTCACGGCCCAATTCCAAAGAAGGTTCTAATTTTACTAAGTCACAAATCCAGCTGGGATTGCAGTGCTTACATGCAACATTGAAATGGTACAATTTATACAGCTGATACAGGATACCCATGGTCACTTTCTTCAATATACCCTGTTTTTATTAGATTAAGAGCTAAAACTCAGCTATCAATTCTTTTTCACTCTGAGTTGTCATGCACTGAACATACTGTTTGGGGAACAGCAGAGACTAGAATGTATAGAAATTAATGAAACTTTGACTAACAGAGTTAAAAACTGTGTTCAAGCTGAAGTTACTGAACTGATACCCAGAGTCCCCAAATGCAGCCTGTACTGACAGGGGCCCGTTTACATGTGCAGCTTGATGCATCGCAGAGACTCATCTCCAGCGGGGGTCAGTTTTTGATGAACCTACTTTGTGGTTTGTTAGTTTTTAGCTTATCTGTGCTGAAGTACGTAAAAACTTCACTTTGGTTTTTACTTTGGAAATTCTAATAAAATTTTAGTACGTATATTTAAAAAGGGAAGAGGATATTCTTGAGAACTATTAGTGGAGCACTTTGCTTTTAGAAGTAATGCTTTTCCAAGCAGAAGTTACAGAAAACATCATACAGCTTGCCTTCACTTCTCAGTATGTTCTCCAAAATGGAAAGATAAGGACAAGAGTCCTTAACAGGATTACTGTTGATTGGCATGTTAAAACCAAGGCACCCTTAGTCCTGACACCGTTAAAAACTATGGGAAGACTGCACTGACTACATCTGAAGCAGGTTTTCCCTGCAACATGCTAAATCATCGGACTCTTGTGGAAGAGTGGGATCTGCAAAAGCAGACTGAGATCTTCACCATCAGCAAACATAGCTGCTTTGTAAACTCTGATTTTAGAGGGGAAGGGGTGGGAAGAGGTATGTCTGTGGACATACAGGTTAATGTATCTCACATTATTGAGAACAAGTTCAAAGATGAGAATTTTTTTACTGCTCTAGTAAAATATATAAATGTTTCTATGTTGGTTGAGAGCGTTAACTGTAAATATCCTGTTACTAATTTTAGTAGAGCTTTCTGAAATATCTGAAGTGGTCTAAATGGTGGCAGGTGGCATGTCATAAAATTTCCAGGTCATGTTAATAAATGCTATTTCTTGTGATTGATTGTCATTCTTACAGTTAATTTTCACTACATTTAATTTTTTATTCTGTTTCTATATATGGAGAGAAATTACATACTCATTACAGGTCATTAATGGGCAGCTTTCACCTTAATATTTGAAGCATCAGGCTGTTTATTAACTTGTAACATGCTAAAGAGCTCCAGCATCTTAAATGAAAAAAAACCACACTTCTTATTTTTTTTAATTAAACCTCTTCTTGATAGAGATTTGTATAGAGTCCAAACCCTGTCTGTTACTGACATCTTTCATACTCCTGCGTGATGCTGTAGCAAAATGAAGACACTCCATTTTCAGTTCAAGGATCAGCACTTCAAGTTGGTTTTTGTTGTTATAGAATGCTGAAAACATTTAAGAAAAGTTCTTTACAGGTTACTTAGCATCCTTGAAATAAATCATCTTAGAAACTTGAAGGAAAAAGAGACTAAGGAAAAGAAACAAAGCTGGATAATTCACAAGCTTAAGGTAAAGTAATTTTGTGGACTTGGAAAGCTGGACCGTGAGTTCTCATTCAAGCTGCATGAGCTATGGAACAAATCAGCAGGTAGCAGTAAATAGTTATACACAGTCCCTCCTCCCCCCCAAGAATAATTTATTTCACTTTTCCAAGGCAGAGGTACGGTCAAGTTCTGGGTAAGCCCCATGAAAGCATAGACCCCGTGGTTTTCCAGTACATAAACCATAATCTTCTCAGGAGCTAGATTAAAGGCAGTAGCTCTAAATGAGATACCAGGGAGGATTAATCTTGTTAAACTTGTCATTCAACAGTATCAGGGCGAAGACGAGAATGTTGTTTGCCGCGTAATGCAGCAGCTGACCAAAGACAGGCAGGGAAAGGGTCTTGGATCTATTGCAGTGTGTGTAAGCCAGTAAACAACTTCTGTCCACGGGGCTGGAAGTAATCACCACTCGCAGATCCTGTAGAAGTGCTGAATTACACACTGGGCGTCTAGTCACACAAGTTCACAGCAAACTCACAGGGTAAAACGGCTTTTCCTGTCCTGGCTGATAACGTGTGGGTTGTGTTGGGGCTTTCAAAAAGTATGAGTTTTCTTGCCTCTGAAAAGACAAGATCTGAATTCTTGTACAGCCCATTGAAGTTTTGCTGTAGCCCCAAACTTCTCCAGCTGTGGATATGATGAACTATGTGCATTTGGTAAATAAGCTACAATCTGCGTTTAGCCACAAAACTCAGTTTAACAGCATGAAAGAGAACATTTATCATGAGATTTACTATCCAAAGAAGAGTGAGGACATGATTCCAGAGGTAATGGGTTGCAGGTTTGAAACTGAGAAGAGGAAGGTGTGTACAGTTTACTTCTCCCAGGTGCCTACTTCTGAATTGTCCTCTGAACAGGAATGTTGTACACAAATGCAAATCCATCATCTCCCCCACCCTACAGCCCTGTAACGCCTGATGTTTTGTGCAGAGCAGGACTATGCAGATGTAGATGCCTGTCTTTGTTTAATCCAAAGATTCTATTGCTTGGACAGCTCAGAACTGCCTGTCCCTGTCTGACTGCTGTGCCCCTCTCGCTGGCTTACATTGTGCATGGAGCTGCTCCCTAACCTGGTTCTGAGAACGGAGTGGGGTAGGGCAGTGCACACACACCTCAACCGCTGGAGCTCAAAACCGGATTTTTAGAGCACTTGGACTCTTTGGAGAAGGTCATTCATAATTAGCTAAAAGGTTACAGCTTACAACTTGTAGAAAGCCTTCAGTCACTCCTTTAAATGAGGTAAAATTACTCTTCCTCCACCAATCATTATCCATTTAAGGACATATGTAATAGAGAAAAAAAAAGAAAAAGGAAATAACACCTCAGAGCCCACGGGAAGAACTATTATAAATGAAAAGCTGCACAGATGTGGAGATCAACTCAAGTGAGGTAGTTTCCCAGCCGTGCATTTTCTATGATGGTGACAGTTACTTCCCTGCTAATTCATTTGAGGTTGGTCTGCTCCATTCCCTTCCAGATTCTTTGATCCTTGGGATTTATATTTATGTATGAAGCAGAACATTAAATGTTTCCTTCATCACCAATAATAGTGTAAGGATGTCCCAGTCTGGAATGTGAGGAAGCTAAAAAAAACCCCTTAAAATAGGATGTTATTAAATTCTTGGTTTGTACTGAATTTAATTTGCTTGATTTTGAGCTAGAGTTCTTCAAGATACTTAAGAGTTCTTGGAGATGATGGATCTTGATGTCAAAGAGATGTCTGTGAGCCACAATAAGCATTAGTGTAAGAACCTGCCGGCTCATCACTTGTGCTGGATCCAATTGCAAGACCTTGTCAGTTTGACAGACCTGAGTCCTGATGAACCTCATGTGTTTCCTGCTTGATGGCAAAACAGACATAGAGACATCTTCAAGTTAAAGATGTCAGCTGTTCCTTTCCACCTTGGAAGTGGTGACGGGCAAGCACAACCTCTGTCTTGGAAAAAACCCACTCTCTGGCCTGCGAGAAAAATAAGAGGTTTTTTTACACTATGTGATACTCGATGAAATTTAATTGGAGAGACTTTCAGGACAATTTAAATATAATTTTGTTGATACCATATTTTGTTATTTCAGCTCATTATAACTGTCTTAAATGGTCAGCAGCCTGAACAAGTGGTTCTGTATATCATGTGGTACTGCTGAGCTTTAAGAGGGCAGACATCTGGTTTTATCTGTCAAGATTCTGGAATCTTAAAGGACAGAACCTGCAGCAGCCTAAAAAAGGACAAGAAAAGTCAGCTAATAATGATTCCAATTCAAATCAAATAGCACATGGCTCCATGATGAAAATAAACTCTACTTACCACCTCATTGTAATTACAAGTCATCTGTGTGTAGGCCTGCTCTGGGAAGTACCTGATTTCTGGTTTTGAATTTGGAGGCTTTGGCCAACAGTACCAAGATGCTGACCTGTCTCGTACTATCCGAAAAGTGTAAATGGAAGAACATGCTTCCCATGCCTCAGTGTCCCCCGTCATGTAAATCAGCTAGTCAGGACTCTAACGAAGCACAAATTCAGTTTGTATAAAGCATACTTTAAGTTACCCTGTTACTGTAAATAACTTCTTTCACCTTTGAGCAATTTACTACACACAGATTCCACTGAGCTGACTTCCAAGATAGTAACTTGAGAGATTTTGTTTGCCCTGAAATGCACCATCAGCATGACTTACAGTCCTTGCAGTCTCTCTGTGTTCAAGGAGATTTTCCTCTCTCAGGGTTGATGTTTGTTTTAAGCTCGCAGGTATGCCCACTTCTGCGGTAATAAACCTCCCGTGGCTGTAGCTCTGCAGGCTGTATACAGCATGCAGGGGAATTTATCAAACCCTTCCATCACTCCGGAGCAGACAAGTGGCTACACAGATCCTTCTGAATCTCAGCTGGCCCCAGGACACAGGGGCTGTAATACGTGGGACAACATCATGCAGCCAGGCTGCCCCTTGATCAGTGTAGAGAGCCTGTTTGAAAAATGGAACACAGCCGAGGTAAGAGACAATGCTCAGGTCAACGAATGTGAAAAAGGGTTCAGACCAGGTGGGGTTCCTGGCTCCTTCAGCTTTAAACCAGTTACAGTATTAAATATCTCCGATACCTCAAGAAAGTTTCCAACAATTCAGTCGTTAATAAAAAGTAGCATGTGTCCAAGATACATTGCTAACATGGCAATTCAGTGCTGGAAGTCTAAGCCGTTGGCAAGCCAAAGGAAAAGAGGAGTGGCAGTGATCCCATCAGCCTGATGTGCTGCTTCTGGGGTAAGCATGCTTACCAAGGGCTGCAACAGCATCCTGGGCAAAAAAACATCCCAAGGAGCTAGCAAGGGTGATGACAAATGACAAGAACTGGATGACCTAAGAGGCACACTGGGAGGTGACACTGTAAGATTGTATGTACAGGTAGGCTCTTATCTCTCTGAAGAAATGCTGAAGGCCTAGACCTCAAAATGGGGTAATTCAACTGCAGCATCACCTGTGGTTGCCTTGGCTGTGAAAGCATTTCTATGTACCTCCTCCAAGCAACCCAAAAAGGGGTGCAGGGACATGCAATTGCTGCACTCTGCCCCTTTTCGGGGTGAAGACAGGTCTTTCCAGATTTCTTTAAGGTCTACATACACATATCTTTGTCATTTTGCTACCTTTCACTGCGACTTTCATTTTGAAAGATCACTTTAATCCTGGAGCTTCTGTAAGATCACTGGAGTGAAAGCAGCAGTGGTCAAATCCAGCTTCACACTTGCAATAGCAAGTATCATGGAGTAGTTTGACTTTCTTACCCTTACAAAGCAATGCTCCTGCCTACAAAGGGGCAAAGATTCAAAAGCCCAGTCTTCATAACAAGGCTTGGTAATTAGCATCCCTGTGCTAATAAATTACAGTTCCTCTGAGTCCTCACTTCTTGGAGCAATGGTTTTATGGTGAGCTTTGCCATTCATTGCAGTGTTTTCTTGGGAGAACTAGATTCAATGTGCTTCGATGCAGTATTCTTTTCTGCCACATACATCTCAGTAGACTTGTCTCGTTTCTCAGATGAGCATGTCTGAGTACATCATCCACTTTATAGGCAACTTCAACAAGAACATGAATTAGTTTCAGAACCGCTCCATCAACATATTTTACAGAGATCCAAGAGAAAACTGCTTCCCACTCTCATGAAGGATACTTCAAAGCAGGAGGCAAAAACCCATGATCCACAGAATGCTGATAATCTCCTACGTGGTTTACAGGATCATCTTTATAAATAATAATGTTTTCAATTTAAAGTGTGGCAAGTGCAGAGATGATAGTCCATAGAACATTCTGAAAATGAACTGTAACACACTGAAAAGGCACCAAGACTGTCAGAGCTCAAGGAGAGTCTGGACAATGCTCTTAGTTGTATGGTTTACTTTTAGGTGGTCCTGTGAGGAGCAGAGAGTTGGACTTGATGATCCTTATAGGTCCCTTCCAACTCGAGATATTCTGTGATTCTATGAAAAAACAAATGAATCACTATTTTAATACAGAGGCTGAGGAGAACTACCCAGGAATGTGGAGAAGACTGAAATACTCCAATTCTCTGAACTGGACCATGGACTGTTATTTCTCCTGCTTTAGAAACAGAATAAGGAGGTGGTAAGGGTTTACAACAGCTATTGAGATAAGGGGTTTGTTTTCATACAAGTTTCCCTTTTTCACAGCATCATCCTAAATATGACCTCGCAAGCACAGGATCGATGAAGGCATCTGAGAGCAAAATATATAAATCCTCTTCCAAGTATGATTCTCTCAAAGCTAGATAGGAAACTTATTGCATCGGAAGATTATAAACACAAATGCTCAAATTTCTAATAATAATCTGACACTGCCCGAGAAACAGAAGAGAGAAAGCACATCATTTCTAGTGGCAGCTTTCCTGGCCTTGGTGACTGAATTCAGAGAGCCACTGAACGCCTGTGAAAAATGGAAGAGGTTCACTGTCTTCCACAGAGGTAGTAAGAGATTTAGACGCTTGCAGTGAAACTTCTGTGATGTTTAAAATTTGGCCACTGTTGCTGACTGCCTAGATAATTAAGCCTCTTGCATATTTCCAAGTCCCACGTGGTACGATGGTCCATGTCACATTTTGGTTACAGCATCAACCACGCTAAGAAGCACAAGAAGGACATTTCCTTCAGTACACCACTGGTGCTGGATCACTGGCAGCGCTGTGAGGGGCTGAGCTTTGGCAGAAACCACTACAATTACAAAATTGCAGTACACAACTGGGACAGAAGTGGAAATTTCCTTTCAGAAAGGTCTTTGTGACAACTGACATGTTAACTCCAATGGGGTCTTCCTGTCCAGCTTCCATGCTGATGAGCTCTTGCATGGGAACCAAAGAGTAATGTCTCTATAAGTGTCTTGAGCTTCTGGCTCCAAGTTTGACCCCTGATTTTTCCAGAATGTTAATTTGCAGCTTGGCTATTCTTGTGAAACAGAAGGACTTGCCACAAGAGCCCTTCTATAGATAAAGTGATCCAGGCCATAAAAATGTCCTGTTTGCTAGGACAGCCCTGTTACAAAAAGAGCGTTTACATGTCAGTGACTTTTAAGACAACTATTCCTTAGTTCAGGAATATGCTCTTCTCTCAAAAAATTTACAAGTTTACCACTGGGCAATAAGGAAACAACACAGTCTCCAGGATCTAACGTTTAAGAGCTCTTTGCACCCCATAGGTCAGCAGATGGAAGCTCTGTCTTGGGCACAAGGACAAATGCGAAGAACAAAAGAGCAGCTTTGCCTTTTGTGTCCTGGGTACAACACAAGGTTCATGCACATCATACCACTGGCCAAGCGATCTCCACGTTACAGCTCAACACAGCCTAGGCTGTTCCTTTGTTTTGGAACAAACTGCATGACAAAAAACTGAGGAGCACTACGATACTGCCGTCCCTAGAGACACTGAAAGCTCAAAGGCCGGCCCTGCTGAGCTAGAGGCCAGACCAGAGAACCTCCATCCCTCCCTGTCAGCCCCTGTCGTCCTACAGTAGCATCTCAATCCAGCCTGCTGTATGCATGGCCTGTAACTATTGGTACAGTATAGAATGCATAAGCTGTGGCCAGCAAATACTGTAATACAGTAGCTTTCCTAAAATGTCAGACTTAGCAGGGCCCCAGGGTTTCACAGAAAATGAGGGCAAGCCAAGGAGAGAAAGTGCAACAGATCAAGGGCCAGCACCTGATGGCCTGCCAACAGAGCTCCCTTGGGAGTCTGCGCTTCGGCCACACGCAGCCTTTGCTTGGCTTCCTGTTGAGCAACCCTTGCCTTTCCCACATCTGCTGCAGTAGTTGCATATACACTTAAATACTGTAATTAATTACCAGCTTCTCAAGTTCAGGAACTATTTTACCTTACTCAAATAGTTTATTTAAAAATATATATATATAATATTCTCCAATTCAGAAAAGGATAGAACTTCCCACAATGTAACATTTTTTAATATATATATAAAAAATATTTATGCATTCAGTGAATGGAAACAGTTTTACTGTATACATTTTTAATGTTGTACTCTATGCAAATCTGCATTACCTAAAAATATACCGTATTTCTGTAAATCAAAACAAGCAGGGAAAAAAACACTGTAGCTGTGTGCTGGGCTATAATACCTAACAGAAATTATATGAAAGCTTTAGTTTTGAATTTAAGAACTCACAAACAACATTTTACTTTGCGAGTGCATAAATAGAAGACGGAATACATTCTGGCTCTGTTAAGCTGAACTGTAGTAGAGGTTACAAAATGTAAATATATTTATTCATTTTCAGTATTTCAGTGTTTCCAAGTCCACTTTTCATGATAGTGTTAAATAAATCATGGTCCTATCCTTCCAAACATTTCAACACTCTTTAAAAAACAAAAACAAACAAACAAAATTTTAAAGTGAAATGTCTTCCTTCATTGAAGTGTTAGATCATATTTTAAATTACCGCACTCCCACACAATATTTTATATATATATATTTTAAATATATATATATATTTATATATATAAAGAGACCAAATAGGAGACTACATTTTTTACTGTCAATATGTTTAACTTCGCATACTGTAGTTGTATAAAACATGCACTTTCTGGGATAATTATGAACACATCATGAATGAGCCCACATAAATTATATTTTTTTGTACAACTCCAAGTTAAAAAAAAAAAGTCAGATTAAGTGCCTCTGAGGCCCTTTCTTCCCAGCTATCAGTTCTCAAAACACACTACTGAAATATTTATCTATGCCTACAGCTATGTGCTAGAGAACCAGATTTAAAATTTTAAAATACATCTACAGTATGTTTACTTTTCTTAAAGTTTGTGACAGTCCTTGGATATTGTGTTGTGAAATGTAAAAATAGTCAGAGATTTTAATTTTTTTCCAGAAATAAAAAACACATCTAGGAGAATATGCAAAAACAAGGCAAAATGAAGTTTCATAGCACTTAATGAGGGTTAATATAAGTCAATAACTAATATTGAGGTTTGTAAGAAGGGCTGGATGAGCAGTTACATGTACAAGGAAATGGTATAGTAATTCCAATGGTATCAGATATTGTTTCTGTAACCAACACTTCTCCACCCTTAAAACCAGTCGATATACATTCAAAATAGGCTGACATTGATATACTTACTAGGTGTAAAAATAGTGCATTATTTTTTCTGCCACAAAGCAAAATTGCATCCTAAGAGCTGGTAAACCTTCTTTTTTCCTTAAATAGAGAAAATGGGCAAAAAACATGAAAAAAATTAAATTAAGGCAATTAGACAGGTAAAACAGGACTGCCCATGATGACATAGCTGAAACTAGTATATACTTCAAACTTATACTAGCTGCTGAACACTGACATGCAGTTTTTGATAGACGTGTATGAATGATATAAACTTCAACATTATGGCTTTATACAAGTGCATAGTTGCAACTGCAATAAGTAATGGTATCTGATTAATAAGCATAAAAAAATAAAGTGGAAAGATTTTTAAAACCCTCTTGCAGTATTACAGTACAATATATATACACAGTATAATGGTCACTTCTTACAGATGCAGTCTATATCACTATGGTGGATCTTCCTCCTGTTGTTCTTGCAGACATGCTGGTGGCATTTTTATGAAAGCTGAAAAGTCAGTTTCTTCTATTTTAATATTCATTCCTCTCGATCCTTTTATGAAATGTAGTGTTATGTGTCTTGCCAAGAAAGCTTTTGTGGAAGAGAGTTTAAAAGGTTACCTAACATATCCTTTTACTATTTACCAACCATTCCTCATTTCATCAGTCACTCAAGAGAATACAGGAAAACCCTCAGAGATTAGTAATTTATATTGCAGCAAAAATGTAAACCTCTGATATATATAGCACAATCTCTCAGGAAAATATATATTTTTAATATATTTTGGGATATGTTTCAGTCTTGCTGTAACGAGAAGAAAATTATCACCTTGAATTGTGTCTGCATTCATGGAAAGCAGTTAGCTGAAAAAGAAGCAGAAAGTTTGGTCAGTAAATGCAAGGAATGTAAATCTGACAGAAATTTACTTCTTTAGAGTCTTCATTTAAGATGGGCTCATCAGCATACTTGGGAGAATCATCTTTCCTCTGCATTCACCAGCATTGTTACATAAGTATAGTACATCCTTATGCATTATGATCCCAAATCAATTAAACCCCCTTGTAATACACAAAGGTAAAGTACAATACACACAATACGATAGTCACTTCTAAAATATTAGTAATTTGTAAGCTTTTAATACATAAAGATGCAATATATTTAATTAACATAAAGCTTGTTACTAAATACTAAGCCAGGTAAATTCTACAGGAGCTGGTCTCTCAGTTAACTGAGTACACAGCTGAGGTACAGCCCCAGTGCTGCTGTCATCGCCCATTCTTTTATGAGGCTGAGACACACCCTACATACTGCTCAAAAGAATTCTTATGAATTTAACATTATGGGTTTTTTTCTGTGTAAACATAACATTGCATCAACATGTAAGATTACCAGATATTACAAACTACAGAATAGTTACCACTATTTCCAGTACATTCACATTGCATATTAAAGTAAGCCATGGGACAAAAGAGATCAATAAAACAGCCGTATCTTTCTAAAGCAGAGTCAAAGAAACCGTATCACAGAAGCTGCAAAGCCCATTTGTTTATGTAGTTTTCAAATGCATGGTTAGGTACCCAAAACGCACAACACTGCAAAGGAAAGCCAAGTCAAATTCACTTCATAACACAGGTAGGAAAGCAAAATGCAGAACTCCAGTGATTTCATGTCTGCTAGCCATAGACCAGTCAGTTTATGTTAAAAGCTTAAAAATGAAAAGTATTTGTAAATACCAATTCTATTTCAGATAAACATCCAACTGTTATGATCTCCCTTTTAGCCTTCAAAAATTATCTGTACAGGTTAACAACATTAGTACTATATGTGAGCAACGACTCTGACAACAGCGGATTTCTTTTTCAGGCAAGCAGACATGAATTTTGAAAAAAGATCTAAAATTAGAAAAATAAAAACACTGACAAAGGCATCAACTTTGTTTTAATGAAAATGACTCCTCCAAAAATTCATCGACACCATGAACAGAATCTCATTTTTACTGTTTGAAATATTAAAATGAGATCCTGTATTTTCCCAAAATCCAACATAGCATGCTGTATTCAAAGGCAAACAAATCCATTCCTCTCTATTTCGATTTACCCCTTATACTTCTTCAGAAATCAAAAACATCGTCATCATCATCACCATCAATATCATCAACATCATCAAATGACCAATCCCAGTCCTTAAATGCCAGATCAAGTAATCTGCAACAGGAGGGTTTGATGTTTAATGTGTGTCAAGCTTCTATAAAAGACTTCAAAATTCCATTTGTTATCACTAAACCTTTTTAAGTAAAAGACTGTATTAAGGTAGGTGGATTCCTTCCTTCACCTATTGTGGAATACGAAGATTCAGTTAGTGTTCATATAAGCCAGAAATATTGCATTCATTGGAAATTTATCTCACAGATCATCCAATTCTATAGAAGACTTACCACATAATTTTTTTTTCCAAAAATACTCAGTAAAGACCAACATGTACATTTCTGTTTTGCTGCTGTTCTTGTTGACCGAGGTACAGTTTTAGTGTCTCCTGCTATCCCTTTCCAGACAATAATGCAAGGCTAACAATTTTTCTAATAACATAAAATAATTTTGATTGCTGAACAGAACATCAAACAAAATAGCATCACCTGAATTTACTAACAAATACAGCAGGATTTTACTATATCCCAAATACAGTGGGGTTACACTATACAGCTCATTACTTGAAGCTAAGCAATGCCAAGAAAGTGCTGCCTGCACTCCCTCTATGGTCACTAACTGTAGAACAAAGAAAGCAAGAGAGGCAAACCTTGTCAGCAAATGACTCATTTTACCTATTTTAGGCATTTATTTTGGGATGGGATGAATCATTGTCTAGAAGCATTCATCTCTTTCTGTTGTTAATGAATGTTCTCAAGACAAATATCTTTATTAACTTCTCAATTGCTATAGCTACAAGAAATGAAACCCAGTCTACTCATCTCTCCAGTGAGCTCAATGGATTTTAAAATCAGGATTATATGCCAACCATAGGAGGCAGAGATGGAAACCTTACCCTAACAGAGAGTTCAGTGTGTTTTAAGTAAAACATACTGCACTGTTTAATACAGTTAATCACATACATTAAACAAAATGGGTTTCAGGGTTTTTCTGGGCTTTCAGGTTTTAAAAGTTTTTACACTTTGAAATACGATATAACCCTGAAAAGGCTCAATATTCATTTATTATATGAACTTGTAATTTCTAAACCACTTAAATAATTTATTAGGCATTAAAATACATTAAAGTTTATTTTTTTCAATTTTGAATGATCCTTTTGGCACAATCCAATTGAATAGATAAGCAGAAATTGTATCGTCTGTATGAAAAACTGGTTTGCCCTTTCTTAAATCATCATGAACAACAACAGCCATGAAAACCTTGGAGAAACAATCACCGTGTGAAATTCCGAGTAGGGACAGCATTTAGAGGACCATGCAGGTTGTAAGGGACCTCAGGAGGTCTCTAGCCCAACCTCCTGCTCAAAGCAGGGTCAGCTGCAAGGCCAGCCCAGGTTGCTCAGGGCTTTGTCCTGTCAGGTCTTGAAAACCTCCCGGGATGGAGCCTGGCCAGCGTCCCTAGCCTGCCTTGCTGCCCCACTGTCTGCACTGGCTTTCCTTCTGTCCAACTGGACTCTCTCTTGGTTCACCTGAGCCCCTTGTCTCTCACCCTCCCACCATGCAGCACTGAAAAGCCTGCCTCTGTCTCCTCGATGCCCTCCCTGCAGCCAGAGGCAGGTTGCTGCGATACCCCCTGGAGCTGTCCTTCCTCCAGGCTGAAGAAGCCCAGCTCCCTCAAGCCCCTGCTATGACCACTCTGGTGGCCTCCACTGGACTCTCCCCAGTTTGTCAATGTCTGGCTTGAATTTGGGTGCCCAAATGAGGAGGCAGCCTCTTGCTGCAGACTAAGGAGTGAACAGGAGGATAACCTCTTCCCTCAGCTGTCTGGCTGCGCTCCTGCTGGTGCAGTCCCAGAGCCTGCCTACCTGCCAGGGCCCACTGCTGGCTCAGCTCCAGCCTATCCCCAGCCACTCAGTCCTCAGATTAAACTGGCAACTCAATCTTCATTCTTCATAAAGTTCATAACAGAAAATTTATTATTCCATATGCTAAGCCCTTGCACAAAAGCCTCAGAGAGGCAACAGTCAGATATTATCTGGCCATAGCAATTACAGTAATTTATGAATTTTCTAATCGAAAGTGTTTAAATCCATACAAATTTCCACTGGTTTGACAGACCTGCATTAGTAAGGTGATACGTGACATGACCTCACAGAACTACACTTTTCCATCTGTACAGTACATTTGCAAAGCTAACTTGGAAAGTTTAATTGCAAGAATAAAATGGTTTACACGTAAAAATGTTCATCCTCCTCCCTTTCCTACCATTACAGTATATACAGACAGAAAAATATACAGATAGAAAAAAAAAAATCACTAAAGACGGATTTGGACTGAAGGAAGACCATAACAAAAAAGAATGGTAAGAGTAAATACTGTGTTATGGAAACATTTTGTAAAAAAGTCATAAAGATGGAAAGATGGGTGTTAAAAGAAGAAAAATTATTTTATGAGCAGCTAAGAACAGCTGTCAAAAAAGAATCAGAATTTATAATATACCCTTTATATGTCCACAATAAGAAACAGAATAACACTAATGAATTGGACTGTAAACACTATACAGAAGAAAAGCATTTTACTTGTCGTGAATGTTTTCTTGATTCATGCTTCAATCCAATCATTGATATTTTAGTTAGTTTTGCACACAGAAACCCTTCAGTAATCAGTCCCCAAGTAGTAATTAAAAATACTAATACTTTAAAATAAAGTCTGACCTCATAATTTGAATTTTAAATTATGTCAATCACAAAAAATTAGATTGTCAGGAAGTTAGGAAGAAAGTGAGATGGAGTTACTTTGAGTCCTTTCACTATGCATTTCCACACATTCAAATACCAGTGTTTTTTTAAGATCTAACTCTTCGCAGTATAAGGCTGTTTGGCAGCATCACCGTACGAGCACAGTTACACTGTATTCCCCACGGTAACTCCAGCAATTCATCCAACCCAGTTTTCAACCAGCCACCCTAGATATTGGTGGCAGTCTGCTCACAGAAACTAGAACAGAAGTACTGTCTAGCCACTGCCAAATTATCTCTCTGGGGAAAAATGTTAAGTCTTAGCTGAAGTGTTAAGTCTTTGCTGCTGGAATACTGCAACAAACAAAACAAGTCAAACCAAACTTTTCATAGGCTGTCAACAAGTGGGGACTGATATAACAAAGTATTAGCTAGTACTCTAGGTGATAAAAAGAGCAAAATGGAAAAAAATGGAAATTCTGTGTTGTGCAATCACATAAGCACTACTTGCAGAATGTCATCACTTCCACAAGACAGTATAGGATATTGCTCCTTAAAACTGATCTAGTAATAGATTGCTGGTTTTTGTATGGACATCTTTTTCCCAAATCAGAGGAGCTTGGTAAGACTATTATTTTAGGAATCATGAGACATGAGCATGAATCCTTCTAGGCTGAATGAAGAACTGAAACCAATTCTCCCACCCTCTGGTAAGTGCTCCAGCTACTTGACCAAATGGTGAAACCCCATCTCCCACATTCCTGTTCTCTTGCAAAAGGCATGAGTAATGCTCAGGCAGGTGCCTGCTGCTGCAGCAGCAGCATCCACACTGTGGAACCTGCATGGGCAGAGACGCAAAAGCAGGATTCATCTGAACTAGCTTTTCACTGTGGATGTCCAAGAGCGTGCTGTATGCTCCTTTTCTACCCTAGGAGGACATGAACTCTGAGAACAACTCTTCCTTAAATATCAACTGTAAATGGAGTCAGACATGGATATATACATTTGGTCAGATGAAACACACGCTAACAAACGAAACCACAATCAGGTTTCTAACCTTAGAGCGGGCAGGAATTCAAATACATGCCTCAAAACTAAGCAGTACAAAACAAAAGGCGTGTAGTCTTTTGCTATGTGTAAGGCCTTCTAGACTGCTTTCTGAAGGCACCTTATTCTCTCCAAGGTTCATTAGAACCACAGGCATCTAACTTCACTGCTCGCCTTCAGATCAGGTCCAGCAGTGGCCATCCTGAAAACTGTTTTTTTTCTTTTTTATTTTCTTTTTTTAAATCTTCACACCCCTCTCACTGACTCTTTGCCTAGTTAAACCCCATTTTCCCCACCAGCTGCCAGTTCACAGGAACTGTTAGGGTACAGACAATGCTACAAGTTCTGCCTATTACACATAAGGGCAATAGGATACATTATCAGTATGGCAGGGTTAACTAACAGGTAATGTGAAGTCCTTTAAACAAGGGAACAAACATAGTGGCTCTTCTTATAAGTTAACTGAGGTTTATAGAAGATGACATGCTACATCATGTCAGTACTCAACATTTGTGGTCAACTGTCCTTGTCAACATATATGACACTAATTGTAATAAAATGTTTCAAACAATAAACTAAATAGCAGCTGTTGTGTCACCTTGGTTTGTTTGGAGGAAGCTGTCGACTTGGTCGTCTGATAGACTGGTTTGGCTGTACCTTCATGGAAGTTCTGGGAGAAGATCGAGCAAAGGGGTCTGGTGCTGGAGGCTTCTTGGGTATTTTTTTCACCAGTCGGCTCACCCATTTTTGCTGTTCTTCTGTAGAATTAGCTAACAGTAGTAGATTCTTTGCCGTTGAAATATCATAGTACACTGTAATAAAGAGTTTTTAAGATAAAAATGAACATTGTTATTATTCTAAGCATGTCCCCACATCAATATTAGTTGTCACGTGACCATACTCTCACAGTCAACATAAAGAGAAATCATCAGAGAAATCAAAAGCAAAGTGAAACAAATTTTGCCAAACTTTGTTTCCTGGTTGCTGACAGTGTCTCCTCCTTACATTTAGAGAGTAACAACTTAGTACTACGTAAGTTAGTACTAAGGTCAGGTTGGGTGAGGCTTTGAGCAACTGATCTAGTGGAAGGTGACCCTACCCATAGCAGGTGTGTTGGAACTAGGTGATCTTTAAGGTCCCTCCCAACCTAAACCATTCTATGATGGAAAAAAACAAGGAAGGGTAGCACAGAGGTGTGTCTGAGCCCAAGGAACTATGTAACCTGAGTCACAAGGAGTAAAGTTCACTGAATATCATCTATTTCATAACATTCACCAACACTATGGTTTCGCCTAGCAATCCAGCACAACACAGAGAGTGAGCAGTCTTACAACTACCACACTTTACTGCATGAGGCTGACAACACAGCAGGTATGTACATATACTGCCATTAACTCACAGCAGAGAGCTGATCCTCATGTAGACACCCTTAGAAAGGTTCCGACAGCTACATACTAATAAAAGAAAAGCCTACCTGTTTATGTTTATTTGGTTCCAGGCCACTACTAGAAACCTCTGATCTATCAGAAAACCTTGTGACTCCAGGGACTATATGCATATTCAAATACCTGCTATTTACCTTTGCAAGGTGCTATAATCTCTTCTTTTTTATCCATATGATCTTTGTGACATTTGATATGGCAACGGCGACATTCTAGAGCAGGAGGAGGTTTAAACATATGCCACAGTGGCTTCATACAAGCTTCACAATTGGTTGGAAAATGATAAAGAGTAGGTATAAACTCATGTCCTTTGTGACAAATGTAATTTGACTTCTCTCCCATGGGCTCCACAGGAAATTCCTGTTCCTTTTTGCTTTCTCCTTCATTAGCATATAGAATCTAGAATCAAAGAAAAATATTCTCAGTACTCCTATATGACAAATGAAAATTCAGAGTAATTAATTAGAAAGATTGAGAAAATACCATGGAGTGGATTTTTTTCAAGTTTTTTTTTTTTAGTGAATACTCCATTAGACAAAGTTATGAAAATATTTTTGATAATGTGTGAAATACCATCTTGGTTACACTACAAACATTAATGTATTTCTGAATACCTGGAATATCCTAGGAATCTCCTTGGAGTCGGCTCTGTACACATCAGTCTGCGTGACTGGTCGGACATGGAAGAGTTTGCTATAGGAAATTATTGAAATAAGTACAAAAGTTAATGATACAAAATGATAAATTTAAATTGACAGATTAAGTTAGGATACAACATACCATGTTAAGACTTAGAGCCATTAAAAATTTGTCATTACAAATTTCTAATCAATTCATTAAAGTCCTATCTTTCAATCCTGCACATGAACTTCCAAAAATCCTAAATAAAAAGAAGTCACAAGTATACAGCTATATTTGTAAAAAAAAAAAAATGACAACACTGAAAAACCAAGATGACGTGACTTTAACAATTGCCCATAGCTTTCGAACACAACCCTTTCCCCACGCTCCAGCCTCTGAATATCCACATTCTGTATTTATTAAGAAAATAAATTAATTAACTATACAACCCACCTGTAAGGACATGTTGTAAATGAAAATGTACAAACACTGAAAATTCTAGCCTCTCCGCTACAGTTTTCTTAACGTTTTTTGCTACAATGTGTTTGTGAGGCAGGTCTCACTGAGCTAGTGGAAGCAGTTCACTTACCTCAGAGTTCAGCAGAGCTACCTGCATCAGACTGAGCGCCACGCTACTTACAATGGACCACTGCTTACAATGGATACTTAAGCTCTCAGCTCTGTAGTTCAAATTTTAAAAGGATGCCCCATTTGACACTGCACTCCCAAACTGGACCTCAAAAGGCCTTTTGTCAAAGTCTTTCTGCCAAAGTGCACCTACAAATCAGAAGAAGGGATCTCACGTGATAATACTTACTCTATATCTAATACCATATAGGGATTAGATTGTTCTTTATCTTGTTCGCTGTCATAGAACAGGATCTTCTTACTGCTTACAATTACATACTGTTAAGAGACAGAAAAGGAAGAAATATACGTTTTAATCAAGCTCATCACAGATGTCAAAGATGTCACAGCAATTACCACAGATGTCAGAGCAATGTTCTCCTACAATTTTATTAAATGGTAGCTAAATGGACAATAGTAGTACTGTATTCAAGATCCATGATTTGGCAATAAATTAATTGCACAAACAAAATTCTGATTACCTGATAAATCACTTTCTGTTATCAGATTAATTGAGATTTAAACAGACTTAAGTACCTATGAAGAGATAAAAATGAAAGTCTGGAAGGAAGTAAGGTAAAAGCTTTTCATTTCTATTTTACTTGGACTGGTAGTAAGAATAACAGTCATGATGCCTATTTCACATGTGCAGTTCACAACTAATAGGGATCATTCTCACAAAGATCACTGTTATACTTACCAGCATTGCTATCAATTTTCATAGAAAAGCTAGTTACCTAGAAGACCTCCTATTTGCAGAATTTTGTCCAGAATGAAGTTGGTGAGCAGTAAGTGAACAGGTATGAAACTCTATGTTACTCTTTGGGCAAAGACCCATCAAAGAGGTTACTGAAAAGCAGTAAAAAAGTGAGGGCTGCACAAGGCAGACGTGTAGTTGTTGGTTTTATCTCCTGAACAAAGAATTTGTCAAAGGCATCTGCTTCCAGACTCTGCTAAATTCCCTCTACATAATACTGCTGGGGAATGCTTATGGTTGAATGTACAAACATTTGAAGATCATGTTCTCACCTTTGGCTGGACAAAGAAGTGTCTTAACCTATTAAAACTGTCTTAATCTGCTCCTCTCAGACATAGCTATACCAGCTAACATATTTTATGCATTTAACTAATGAGACAACATACATCAAAAAAAACCTTAAAGTGTTGAAAAGCTGCAGTAAGTTTAAAATCCAGACTACATATGAAACAAGATCATAAATCTGGTTTTCTTACCTTTTTAACCCATCCAAATTTTTTAGTGTTATTTCTAACAGGCAGTGATAGCCAGCCTTCCAATCTTGATTCTGAAAAAAAAAGATGTGTATTAAAGAACATAAATATTCACAAAACATTATTTTTGAGACTACCGTGCATTTCAAATAGTTACCAAAGATTAATAATAAAGCAACAGAGCAAACAAGAGAACATGAACTACTTAAAACTACAAGGTTTTGCAAAGTTCATCACAGTAAATATTCAGGAATAAATTAAATCATGTATTCCTGAATACAGCCAATAACCAACAATGCAATCACAAAAGAAGTAGTAGGCACAAGGAAGAAGGCGAAGAGCAAACTTGCAATTATAACACACACATTCCCTTTAGTAAGTTTTTCAAGAATTAAAATGCTTATGTCTGTCAACCTTTACCTTTTAAAACAGCATCTGAAGATATAGTACAGACCACATGACATCCAATTCAAGACTAAAAAAGGCAGACTACCACCGCCAATAACCTATATCCTCTCTATGCCGGGTAAAGTTTCAGAAGTTTAGTATTCTAATTAATATTTTTTGCTCTGCCAATTTTCTTCTTTTTTTCTAATTCTGCCTAAGTCACCTAGGCTTTCTAATCCAAAATAAGTAATTTTTGGCTAATCCTGAGGCCTTACCTAAATTCAGCTGCCCTTTCACTCACTTGCAACATTTCATATCACACTGGCACGTTACTCAGATTGGATTTATCAACAGTATTAACAGTTCAGCTGTTGTTTGACACACACATTTCAGTAGTAACCAAAAGCTCACCAGGATCCCACTTTCCTAGGATTTGGTAATCCATAGTATTGCACAGCCTTTGTCCTTATTTTTATAGCTGCACTTAATACAAGCATTTGTTTCCTCTATGTTTTAGTAGGAGGAACTACTCGACTGCAATACTACTTTCCTAATGAGTTCCCACCCTAGCAGATAACCTCTACTGCTGCTGAGGAAACTCCAAGTGAAAAATACTGAAGACTTAATAATTAACAAACACAAAACCATTAAAGGAGCATAAACACGCTCCAAGATTGCAAAAGCTATTTTTTTTTCTCATCAGAAGGCATTTGCAGGCTTCTTCCCTTGTTTAATATAGCATAACAAATAGTTATTAAATATTCATAGAATTCTCATTTTGTCTAGAGAGACTTGAAGCAACGTTATTTATTCAGGTACATGCTGTCTTCAAAGTTTATTGCTCTATAAGCATTGCTGTTGATGACACATTTTAATGTATGTGCCAAGTACAAGAAGTAGTTCTACAGTGTATATTTTGCCTTATACCTGCCACTTTAAATTGTTCCTTTCAACTACACCTGACGCAAAGGGTAGCAAGCATAATGCTGATGCAAAAAATCTTTCCCCACATCCAGGATGCATGTGTAGCTTGTTAATGGTGTGAAAGAGATATGCATTAAAATTTTTCCTATTTTTCTTTGCAACCTCTAGTACTATCACACGAAAGTTGACAAAATGAGAGATTCTGGTTACACTTCTTAATTTCTGGTGTCCACTCTATACTAACAGATCAGAGAAGGGCCAGAATATTCCAAAATTTTCACAGTACATGCTTATAAGCACTAGGAGGGAAAAAAACCAGCAAAACACAACCATCATACCTTAAATCTTTTGTAATTATGTCAGAAAAAAGTCCTAGTTTAAGTATGATTTTTACTTTAGAACAAAACAAAACCATGCAGATACCACAATGGTGACTAACAAGGAAAAAATTGTGTATGCAGCTTAATAATTCCTTTTTCAGAAGCCTCATAGCAAAAAACAGAGAATGAGGAAAATACAGGAAATGTATTATTCTTTACTCTAGTTTGATGAAATAATGTCAATATTCCAAAACAAGTTTTGTCTTCAGTGGAAAGGTATTCACACTTTAAAGGAACCTCAAGTGAAATACAGAAAATTGAATTGAATTAAAAACCACACCTCTGACATTAACACTAAACAGAAGTTTTGTTCACCACAGTGTATGCATAGTCATATAAAATGAATACAGAATTAGTAAAACTAAGCTCTTTTACCAGAGCCGTATAATTTCATACTATGCTTTACGTATCTGGAAAAATTAGTAACTTTTGCTTGCCTTACCATACAAGAATCAAATATAAGATTCAAAATAAGGCAAAACAATGTAATACTCAGAAGACTGAATTTCTATGAGCAAGTAATGTACATTTAGATGGTGAGGAGTCAGAAGTCTCCACACTTAACCACAAAGATCTGACTTTTTGGTATCCAGTGTTTTAGGATCATACACACAGTTGCAGAACTGGATAGAGGCTACCTTGAAAACAAGGGCATAAGGCTCATTTATTCAATCCTTTAACAAAAGCGGTGGTTTTATAAATGGCAGCAAGCATCTGTAAACATTTAGAGAAAACAGGCCAGTTATTTGTTCATGCAAGCTTTTTCATGTCTTTGATGGCAATGTTTACTGCCATTGCAGTATGTTTACTACCAGATTTTTTTTAAATAATGTATTATTAGTGTTAGTTTTGAAACAGAGAAACGGACACAGTCAGAACAAAACCAAACAGTACTCAGGGATGTCACCTGTGCTATCAACTTCTGTAGGGCTGTGGGAACAAGACAAACGTTCTTCCTCTGAGTCAGAATCAGAATCAGAATCAAGAAGCATGCGAGAACTGGAAGGCTTAGTGGCAATACTGACAGAGGTAGAAGAGTGCTGGTAGGTAAAAGACATGGATTCCATAGTGTGGGATTGAGTGATATGGACTAAACATAAAGCATAAAGGAGGAAAAAGGCAGAAAAGAAGTCAAAATACAATCTCTAAGAAGAGAGTATTAGTTTTACATTTCATCACATAACACAATAATTGCAAGGTAACCATCACAATAAAGTGGAAAAAATATTTAGTTTTAATGGGGTAGAAGAGAATTTTTTTTAAAGACATTTATTTAAATAAATGTAAGATGAAGATGATTATGGACAGATTTAGTTAGTAGGTGGATAGTGATCATTGTCAAAGCATTAACAAGACTGTAGAAATACTTGAAGATGAAAAGCCACAGAATCATCAGAGCATTAACTTCATAATTCACCTTCTATGGTAAAACACTGATCTAAAACCAATTAATGGAGAAACATTAATAAAATCAACATACCAGGGAATCCATCATCTGCCTCAGCATCTCCAGGTCCACTGCCTATGCTACTGTTGTCTAGACCAATGTGTAATGACTGTAGCTGTGAACGAAGCTGTTCAATGTCACTGTCTTTGCTGTCCAGAGTCATCTGGAGTTCAATCCGTATCTGACTCTCCTCTGCTATTTGCTGTAAGGATAAATTACAAGATTTCCTATTATCACAATACTCAAGTTACTCAGAGAAAATATAAGCACAAAGTTATGCAGACTTTGTATCCAATCTCAATATATATACTGTGTATTTCTTTTGGCCACAGGAAATTCAAGAAAATTGACTATAGACTACCTTAAAACCTGTATTAATTCAATGAGAATTATAGAAAATGTTACCAATGTCTATATTTGCAAAAGAATCTTACCGCCTGCATTTCATTGATTTCCTTCTGATATTTGATCATCATTTGGGTTAACTTTTCTCGTTCAGACTTCAGTTCCATATGCAGTTTCCTATTCTCCTTCTCCTTCCGCCGTACATCAGTGTCAGCTCCACGTTTGACTGGACCCTTCCGATTCATGATCTCAGCCAATTTATTCACAGCCTTCCCACGGGGAAGAAAAAAATTACAAAAACCATACCAATAGATACATAGAGTTATATAATGAAGAAATAAAATCTTCTCTCCTATCCACAAGAAGACACTTCTAACTGAACTGTAAACTAAGACTCCTGCATATCCAGTACTATAAAGTTGCTTTAATTCAGTGTACTACTCAAAAGTGAAAACAAGGTAATGATGCCATTTTCACTTGAAGCAAGAATTTGCTTTGAACATTTCTACTCATTTAAATATTCTCTTCCACTACCATTAGCTAATCCCATATCTTGATTAAAATCCCCCTTGTAAAAAACAATCTGGATTAAAACCATAGATTCATAGAATCATTAAGGTTGGAAAAGACCTCAAGGATCAAGTCCAACCGTCAACCCAACATCACCTAGCTCACTAAACCATGTCTCTTAAGCACCACATCTACACATTTCTTGAACACCTCCAGGGATGGTGACTCCACCACTTCCCTGGGCAGCCTGTTCCAATGCCTGATCACTCTTTCAGTGAAGAAATTCTTTCTAATATCTAGCCTAAACCTCCCCTGGCACAACTTGAGGCCATTTCCTCTTGTCCTATCGCTTGTTACTTTAGAGAAGAGGCCAGCACCCACCTTACTACAACCTCCTTTCAGGCAGTTGTAGTGAGCGATAAGGTCTCCTCTCAGCCTCCTCTTCTCTAGACCCCA
>VZTO01026981.1:1451-23578 GCA_013400615.1 Syrrhaptes paradoxus
AAAAAAAAAAAAAAAATAAAAAAAATTCGTATGACGTGGCTTCTAGAAGCAGAACATAAATATCCATCGTTATCTGTGAGGTTCATGATAAGAGACATATTAGTTTGACATCACAGCTACCTGAAATTAAATGATTTTCACACTTCCTACCTTGTCAATCTCATTTTCTTTCAAGGGAGGGTGTCTCCATAAAACCCTCTGCAGGTCTCCGGGTTCTCCCAGAGGAGCAGGACAAGCACCCAAGCCAGCTCCGTATGGCCGTACTCAGCCGGGTTTTGAAAGAGCAAATGATGAGTGATGGAGAGATGGGACGAGACATTCAATCCATGTCTCATCTGCTCACACAAGGCTGTGTGTTCCGCCTCTGGTTGAAGCAGACGGGATTCAGGATGATCTGGCTGGACAGCGGGGGCTGATGGGGACGTGTCCCAGGCAGCGTGTCCCCAACCAGAGTGCCCCCGGGTTCCTGGGGAGGGTGTTTGGCTGGGTGATAAATCCATGAGCCCGAGGAACAGGCACCACTCAGGAAACAGAGCTGCAGGAGGGGCCGTAGTTTCTCACGCAGAGATAGTTTTGTCCAAAAGGGGACTTCCAAGGCCAGGCTGGATGAGGCTTTGGGCAACCTGGGCTAGTGGGAGGTGTCCCTGCCCATGGCAGGGGGTGGCACTGGATGGGCTTTAAGGTCCCTTCCAACCCAAACCATTCTGGGATTCTCTGATTCTATGACTCTACCTCCAGGATGGATCAGGTGTTGAAATATTCCAGCTGAAGGGAGCTCTCTTGGCTCATCTCCCTTCTCTGAACACGTGAACGCCCTGCGCAGGCTGCAGAGAAGCTCTGCTGGACGTGGAGGATTTTTCTTTCTAGTCTTTGTATCTTTTACAACAAAAGTCACCCAAAGCTGAAAGACTTTTTCCCTAGCCTGACCTAGGGAATAGTTAGTGGAAAATTCAGGTTGTGGCTAGCTCAGGAGCCAGCTCCGCCATTCAAAGACCCCATTCATCCATCAAATGGTTCGTGTCTAGAGCAGTCATGCAGCCCTGGAGAAGGCTCTTGGGTCCACAGCTGTTGAAAAACATTAACAAAGAGAGCTGAAGGGTTTTTTCTGGGGTGTGCTAAAAGCCCTCCCCAGCCAGCAGGGATGCAGGTGGCCATCCGGGCTGGGGAGGAGAGGGCAGATGGATGCGGTGGCTGCTCCATCGCTCCCTGACACGTGGCTGGTTGTAAAACTGTAAATCTGAACCACCCTGGGCTGGTGAGTCAGTCTGCTCTGGCAGCACTTTTTCTTGCTCAGCACTTGACGATTGATGGAATTAAACTTAAAAAAAAACCCCAAACCCATGTCTGGTATCAGTGTGAAAATACCTCAAACCCATGTACCAACAGTACGGACCGGAGGCAGATGCACTAAAAGGAACAGACATCGGAGGCTGGAAGCAGAGGAGATGAAAGTTCTGCAAAAAGTGGTTTATATAAAGTGGATTGATTTTTTTTTTAGCCCCCCTGATACCCAAAGAGATTAAAAAAAGAACAGGATGTGAATTGAGGCAGGAGACTGACTGTACTGGAAACATGGTGATGGTGGGGATGGGTGGAGAGCAGATCAAAGAGCAGCGGGGACAGCGGCTGCGACCACAGCCACAGCCTGTACGAAGGGTGGATGGGACAGTACCCGCGAGGACACGGCCAACATGAGCTTCTTGAAGGGACAGGTCTGGTCCAGCGAGAGAGTTGGCATTGCGCTGCTGCCTGGGTTTGTAAAGTCAGGATAAAACGAAGGGAATGAGAAGGAGAGGGGCGGTAATGTATGTGCATGTGTTGGGGGAGGATTTTTTTCAATATCTAGTTCTTGTGATTGCAGAGAAGAGCTTGGGTAATATGAGCCAAAACGCTGAAGACGTCGCATATTCTTATCTAGCGGTTTGGGAATTCAGAGCTTTAAAAGACTCAATTTAACAAATTACTAGAGGGCTGGAGGAACTTTTTTCCCACAGAAGAGGGCACTTGGAACGATGTCATAAGCTGAACGCTGCTTCGGGGGATAGTTTGCTGTTATGCTACTGTGGAATATTAGATTCTTTTCCAGGTAATTTTGGATTTCTAGAGAATACAGTCCCAGTAACATGATAGGAAATGAATGGTTTATTCATTATACAGATCGGTGTAGTTCTAGTCCTGGGGATACAGTCTCCCTGGAATCCATGGGAGCTCTTCACAGCGCGGGCAGAGAACGGCGGCTGGGCTGATGTCCCCGTTTCACCCGCTCCGTGACACCCAGGGCTCGTGGCAACTGGGTCAAAGATAATGAATCTCAGGAGACTCAGATCTAACTTTGGCAAAGGTAGTATGGAGGGTTACTCTGCGGGCTTCCTTGGAAATTCTTTTTTTGGCAGAAAATAAGGATCAATATCAAATTTGGAAAGAGAGTTTCTACCTTCTGCTCTGGGTGGAACGTGAGATTTTGGGTGTGCATGGCTGCAGGAAATGTGCCTCACGTTCCTTTTCTTTAACACTAGTCTTCCCAGACGGATTTCCTGGGGTGCACGGATGCTCATGATGCTCAGAAGGAGATGAGTGTGTAAATCATGGCAGGTCCAAACTAAAAGATTTAATGTGACAAAGCTTCTGGGTCTCGCGATGCCCGAATCCGTGCACCGCATCTCAGGAAACAATTGTTTCAGTTTTCTCTGGGTTGCAGATGTGCCCTGAAATTCTTCCAAGAGCTGGTGATATTTCAAGATGCGTTTTACGATAATTCAGCACATTTTGTTAGATGGGAACCAGAAGTGGGAGGGGAAAAAAATGCCTGTAGGGTTAAGTCATATCCAAGCCAAAGGCTGATGGAAGAGGACTTTGCATCATACGAGCATCTCGTAAGTATGGAGTAGGCAAATATTCCCTGGCTGTATGGACCCCAGCTGCTCTCAACACGTTCATCTGCTGATATATCCAAGATTTTCATTTTTGTATCTTCGAGATAGGATGTAGTTCCCATGCTTTAAATTCCCTATTTCAAGTATCATCGCTCCCACTTGACAGAATTATTATATAGGTTAATATTCTAGCTGCTGAGACAAAGAGCAAAACAATGAGATTATAGCAAATTATGAGTGTTGGATGAATCATGAAAATTCATCCTTGCCCTAATAAAACATGGGGGGAAACACAATTAAGTTTAATAACTCTAGCATGTGAGAATCAAAGTTATGAAGGACTATTTATCATGAGGATCCTGACAGCAAATAGAAAATGAAATTATATCCATGCTCCGTAAGAACGGGGTACTTCATCTGTTTGTTCGTTATTAAATCACCCATCCTCACCCTTGTTCATTGCTTCCCCACAATTTTGATGGATGATGACCCATAACCTGCCATTCAAGATGCTGTGGAATTATTTCAACCCTTGCAAATACAGGGAGTTAAATTTGAAATCACGGGGTTAAATCCCTCACCGAAGACTGCGTCCCCAAACCCTTGTTCTGTGTTGACTTTGTCATTAAATGCTCAGATAGCTTCATGCTCGACAGGTAATTTGGATGCTGGGTTCAATCCGGTACATCGACACTGTAACCTTAACCAGGAGTGCTCACAGCAGTGGGGCTTTGGGAGCAGAATCTCAATTATCCTTCTCAGCATCCAGGACTCCTGGAGGATTCCCCAGAGCATGGTGCAGCCACAGATGGTGACCACTGGGACTGATCAGACACAGGTACCTCCACTGCTCCGCGTCCCCTCTCTATGAACTGTGGGAACACAGGCACCCCATAATGCCAGTCCCCCAGATGGATGAATTATGCCTCCCACAGAGCTGTGTGTGTCTCCTGCCAATGGAGCGGAAAATGTGGCTCCATCCGGATCCTCAGACTCATTCTCCTTCTTGCAGATCAGGACTTCTTCCAGCTGCAGAATTGCTGAGCAGCTTCAAATCTTACCAGTTTGTTCCCAGCATCCTAAACTGGGGCTAGAGCCAGGGGGAAAAATCCCATTGTGGGCTGAATGCAAAGAGCCTGGATGTGGAAGTGAACCCCTCGTGTACAGATCCGAGCTGCTGTCCTGTGCAAGAGCCATGAAACACCTTCCCACGTCGTGAGATTCACACGGATTAACTCAGTAATAAGCCAAGTAGAGAAGCCTGCGTAGCACAGTAACTGCTTGCTCTCTCCACAGCCATCCTCGGTGATTTTAAACTCTGGATGAAACTGGGAGAGTTGTCGGTAGTCCTCTGAACCTGAATTTTCCTCTCCATTTGGTACTTGCAGCTCCCTTTAATAAAGAAGAGGCAGTTAAAAACATCCGGAGCCGGGAGCTGAAAAGGGATGTTCCCTCAACAGGCATCGCTACTGATCTAATCGGAGCAGCCAGCCACCGCCCCTGCGGAGAGAAGCAGGGATCTGTGCTGCAGTTAAACTTCCAACTGTGCACGAGCGGAGAGTGGGATCTGCCCCACTTGCTCCGTACTCGGGAGCTATTGCCAGAAATCCCATGGGCACACCATGGCCAGAGCCCAACGGCCTTGAATGCAAGGATGTCAAAGCAATTGGGATTTCGTCAGCACTGCTGGGTTCAGCTGAACTCCTGGAGAGTCCCTGGCATAAGGGACTGACTCCCCCTCTGCTCCGCTCTGCTGAGACACCCCCCGGGCTGCATCCAGCTCTGGGGTCCTCAGCACAGGACAGACACGGAGCTGCTGGAGCGGGGCCAGAGGAGCCCCGGAGATGGTCCGAGGCTGGAGCAGCTCCCGTGCGAGGACAGGCTGAGAGAGTTGGGGGTGTGCAGCCTGGAGAAGAGAAGGCTCCGGGGGAGACCTTCCAGCACCTTCCAGTGCTGAAAGGGGGCTACAGGAGAGATGGGGGGGCTCTGGATCAGGGGGTGCAGGGACAGGACGAGGGGGAACGGTTTGAAGCTGGAAGAGGGGAGATGGAGATGAGATGTGAGGAAGAAATGTTTTCCTGTGCGGGGGGTGAGGCAGTGGCCCAGGGTGCCCAGAGAAGCTGTGGATGCCCCATCCCTGGAGGGGTTCAAGGCCAGGCTGGATGAGGCTTTGGGCAACCTGGGCTAGTGGGAGGTGTCCCTGCCCATGGCAGGGGGTGGCACTGGGTGGGCTCTAAGGTCCCTTCCCACCCAAACCATTCTGGGATTGTGTAATTCAGGCCATTTAGGAAGCCTGTGCACTTTCATATTCCCTGTAAACTCTCTATAGCTCAGGTAAAGAAAAAGTTCCCTTCTGTCTCTCTGATGTTATCAGTGTGTTTTCTGTCATTTGTCCGTTGGGTGTTAGTTCTGCATTTGCCTTCAGGCAGCTGCTGGGGACTTGCTGCACCACCTGCCCGTGTCCCAGGCCACAGTGCCAGGTACCTGTGCCGTGCTTTTCCCTGTCACCTTGCCCAGACACTGTGCAGCCCCTCCTGCACCAGTACCCAGGAAACAGAGATGCAAACCCGTCCTGCCCTGCGGTGGAGAGAGGCAGTGGCATTGCAGAGGAAGACAGAGGCTCTTTGGAATGGGGAGATGCTCTGTATTCATATTATTCCCTGTGTTTTCGGTTCACCACAGATGCCTTTGTACCAGGGTACAATTTGAAACAGCCCTGAGTGGTGTTGTACCTCGCCAGGTCCCAGCAAGCACTGACTATGGAAGAGCAAATGAGCCCTTGAGCAGAGGGTGAAATCTGCCCCTGAATAAAGTTTGCCTTGAACTCTGCTTCCCCTATTTTATACTTCATCTGGGGTTTTGGTTGTTGGTTTGTTTGCCTTTTTTTTTCCCCCCTTCATGCACTAAATGTTTAATGAGTGCTCTAAGCATTCGGGCATCATGAAGTTTCGAAAGTTCTCATGTTCAATGCATTTAAAACCCAAATCAAATGCAAAAAAAAAAAAGAAAAATTACTGCCAGAAGGCAAATCCATTTTACTCCGTCATAAATGGCCAGCGTGACATGCAAAACAAAGTGACTTGATAAGTGGAGCAGTTGAGAAAATAGCAGCAGGGAGCTCTTGTTTGTGGGAGCCGCAGATGGAAGAAATCATTTCCTTGTGTTCTGATTAACAACAACAGTAACAAAAGCTGCACACGCAGCTTGTGCTGTGCCTGCCCTCCTGTCCCGTCATCCAGGAACTCCTGAGAATATTTTATTGCTTAGTCAGCATCTCCTGGAAGCTCTCCTTGGCCCATCTCAGCATCGAGGGCTTCAGACCCAACTGTGACCCCAAGAGAGTGAAGAGCTGCAAACTCCTACACCCGGCTTCTGCACAGCGGCACATTTACTGGAGTGAAGTTACTTTCTGTATACGTGGGTGAAATGGATGGACAAATGGAGGGACAAATGTCCCTGCTGGAGAAGCCATAGCTGGGGTCTGGCTTGCAGAAACCAGTCTGTCTCCAGTAGAAAACATCTCCTGACAAAGATCAGGGATCCGATACAGCACAGTGTCCTGGGAGCTGCCAGAGCGCTCGCTCTTACTGGTTTTTCTTGGGCTCATCGTCTCATCAGAGAAGTGATAAAGCGGTGTGGGCAGATGTTTGTGGGTGTGGGCAGATGTTTGTGGGTGTGGGCAGACCTTTGTNGAGCTGCTGGAGCACTTGCTCTCTTACTGTTTTTTCTTGGGCTCATCGTCTCGTCAGAGTCAGCAGTGATAAAGCGGTGTGGGCAGATGTTTGTAGGTGTGGACAGATGTTTGTGGGTGTGGACAGATGTTTGTGGGTGTGGGCAGACCTTTGTGGGTGTGGGCAGATCTTGGTTGGTGTGGGCAGATTTTTGTTCTATTTATTTTCTTCTCCCTTTCTCTCCCATGGAGAGCAGTAGCTCTGCTCCGCTGCGTTTCCTCCACCACCTCCAGGACTGCAGTGGCTTTCGCCGTCCTTCCAGGATTATACACTGACCTTCATTTCTCTCTGCGCCACGTCTTGCCTGTGCTTGGTGTCACCTCTTCCAGCCTGAGGGCTGCTCTTCTGGGTGATGTCCTTGGTTTGCCCCAGTCTTTGAGAACCTTTGCAGAGTCACTTAATGGAAAAAGCCGTTTGGGGAGAGAGGAAACCCTCCTGAGAAACCAGAGCTGATGAAGACGGGTGCCTGAACAGCTCTGTGAATAGGATCCTTAGCTCCGAGCTGCTTTTGGTGCTTGCTGGTCTCATCACATGAACCCAAGTTGATTGCCAAACATGTGGCTGTCGCAGTTGAGGTAAATATCCTCCGTCACTTTCATCTCAGCAAATGGAGCGTTGTCCTCGGGCTGGGGCTCTCTATTGTTTGAGATACTTTTGTCTGGCTCCGCAGCCCTCCTTTGATGGATATCTCTGGATATTACTCCTGCTTGCCTTTGTAGCAATTGCTTTCATGCTTCTTTGCAAATAAAGACGATATATTTATATCCTAATAGCCTTGCTTGGCTTGGGAGACTATTAAGAAGTGACATCCTCTTTCATTTGTGATCTCTTGCTCCCGTCAGAGGAGCAGCAAGTGAGCTGGGAGGAGGTGCTGGAGTTCCGTGGTGCTGGCAATCAGCAGTGATTTCCCCGGGTTATCTCTGATGGCTCTGCAGCTCTTAGGAGGACGGGTTCAGAGCATGTCTGACGTGAGAGTGAAATGAGCTCTGTGCTGCTGCAAAGACTTTTATTTGCACAAATTCAGACGTTTTACACCTGATCCGTTTCTGCATGCCCAAGAGCAGCAGTAGTGATATTTTTCCTCTAAATCTCAGTTATGTTTCTCTTTCTTCATTCTCTATGAGTAATCAATGAACCGTTACCTCTTCCCTTTCCTACGTCTATGCATTTTGGAAGCTGTTGACCAAGGAAGCATCAACATTCAGGAGGGAATGAGCAGAATACAGACTGGGAGCAATGGGATCCAGCAGAGGATCCTTCTCTGCCATCGCTAATACTGCTGGGAGCCGATTCCCATGCCAACCGTCTGCTGGCTGTCAAAAGGCTGGAAAACTTTGGATTCTAAATTTGCCGTGTCAAAGCTGAAGAGTTTGTGTAGCTGGGCACGCTGCCTCGTGGAGCTCCAGATCTGTTTCAAGCTCTATTGTACAAAGTCCTTTAGGTTCAAACCTTTTCCCACTAAATCTGACCATGTTTTCAGCCTCCCTTTTGTCTGTGGTTGATCGGTGGAGCTTTCTTTCTCCTTTTCTCATTCATACGGTGTGGAAACTGTTAAAGGGTGAACCTCAGCCATGTAGGAATCAAGGAAAACTACTCTAACCCAAATATTTCCAAAATTCCAGATATCCAAAATAATTTGATAGAACGTCACCCACCTTTGCCTTTGCAAACGATGACGATGAAGGTGGGGAACCTCAGACACTATTCATAAAGGTAATTGTAATTAAATTTTTAAGAAGGGATAGGGTAGAGAGATCCTCAGGCACCTTTTTGCTTTGTGCAATCTCCGGAGACAAGGCGCAGCCCTCCTCCGAGTACATTGCATTAAACCATGGACCAGTGCCTACAAAGCCGCACTGTGATTTCTTTTATGTCTCTTTTTCCCTCCCTGTCTCGAATTAGAATTATCTAGAGAAGCTGTAACCTTAAGCAAAACTTAAGCATTTAAATGCTTCATCAGGCAGAAGGATGGTGTCCCAGAGGATGCCACAAGGAGAGAATCTTATTAAAGCAAATACTCTGTCCCTACAAGAGTGCTTGCTCTGTAGTAAATTCCTCTCCTAAGCACACTACAGCGAGCTCGTGGTTGTTTCCTAATTATACAGCAGACACACCTTCCAAAATACACTCTTATCTTTCATTTTTATACACCCACAGCTTTTTAATCAAATGCTTGTCATTGTCCTTTTTTTTTTTTTTTTTTTNTTTACATCTTTAGGATGTATTTAGATTCCCTCCTACTTTTTTTTTATAGCCACTGTAACTAGAAATTTAATTTCTTGGCTGTGCTGTGACTTGCATATAATCACAGGACTCAAATCTGATGCTTTCAAGGCTCTCAACAGTTACTAAAGCAAGGAAAAACTGGGGGTTTGTTAGTGCTGTCATCTCTTCCTAAATGACTCCTGGAGATGTCCTGGTTTGGAGGCACATCCCCTATGGCTCCTTGGCCCATCTAAACAGGTTCAGCCTTGTGCGAGGGTGTCAGAATTCTCTCCCACCCGCTAGAATTTGGCTAGAGGGCAATCATGGGCAATACTCTTTAGACCCGTATTTTCACCCTTGTTTGGATGATGCTGAGTGAGATCACAGAAGCAATGTGAACATCAGTCTTTGTTCTACTCCATCCATTGAGTGCAAATCGCAACTTATTCCGTTAACTTTTAAAACCTCCTCTAACTTTTCAGAACAGCTTCTATCTTTTTCAATCATTTTCCCAGTTTTTCATTCTTGTTTCATCCCTTCAATAAAGAGGGATGAAAATTAAAACACATAAAAAGTTCAATTTCTGCAGTATGGATCCACGGGTAGATAAAAACTTGCTACAAGTCGTTAATTCAAGAGGGGGTTTGAGATGCTGTTGTGAAGATGCTGCGGTGACATCGAGGCACAGACACTCAATGGGATTTTCTGGCTGGCAGAGATAACTGGATACCAGCTAACCAGCCCTCTAGCCAGCTCTGGATGTCACAGGACAGCTGAAATCTCTGACTTTCCAGAAGGGCTTCCATTTATGAAATGCAGGTGAGACAAAATCCTGCTCGGAGGAATCTCCAAGGGCCCTTTGTCCCTTCAGCGAAATTCCCTCATCTTCTTCCCCATCTGTAACCTGAGCAGAAAGCTCTTGGTTGCCCTTTTTTTTTTTTCTGAGAATGCTTTGAAATTTCTAGCAGAATTGTTCTGAGAATGAACTTGTAGAAATTCATCCTTTGGGTGGTATGACTTAATAAACCCCAGAAAACTTGATTTTTTTCCTTTATACATCCACCTTTCCCATCGTCACTGCTGTACTGAAGTTCTTCACTCTTCGTCTTCATCTCCCTGAACTTTTTCCCGTTATTATTTCTTTTCCTGGTCTGATTTGTGTATGGAGGCTCTACAGGGGGAGGCTCTTTTGGGACAAAAAAGAGACATTTTATAACGATGGAGCATCCATTGCGGTGATTGGCAGGGTGGGGTTCAGGATTTTGCAATACTGACTATAATCTTTTATTTGATTTCATCCTCCTCCTTCAGATAACAGAAAATCATAGAAACCACTTCGCTTTAACCGCGGAAGAGCAGCCAGCCATCTCTCCAAGCAAGAAATACGCGTGAGACCCGCGCTGGAAACAGAACGCTACCCAAGATTTTAAAATGTGGGCTTTGTTGTGTTGATTACACTGTTTATCTGAAATGATGCATAAAAATGTGCTTTTCGAAGTGGGTGTCTGTATATCTCGCCATGATAGTCGTATTTAGAGAAAATGAATTGAGGAGAAAACACTCTGAAGACCTGTGCTGCTGTATAAACACTGTAATGAGGTGAATCATGAATAACCGAGTCACGGAATAGGGTTGGAAAGGACCTTGCAGACCATCGAGTTCCATCCCCCTGCAGATCACAGATCCACTGATTTGCGATGGGACAACGCAAACCTTCTGGACAGGGTGTCACAGCTCCTGATTCCTGTTGAAAGGCCCCTCTTTGGGCATGGCTTGGCTGGGGCTGTCTGGGGGGGTCCAAACTCCAGGCTCTGGGTGGGCAGGGGTACAAAATGGGTCCTTTGTGGGGCAATGCTGGGAGCTGCTTTAGAAGCAAAGGCAACAAGCTGGAGGAGCTCCCTTGGATGTAAAACGGGTGGCACAGGCTGGCAGCAGCAGCTCTTACCCGCTGCTCTAGCGGGGCAGGTTTCACCCAAATATAGACTCCCAGGATGGTTTGGGTTGGAAGGGACCTTAAAGCCCACCCAGTGCCACCCCCTGCCATGGGCAGGGACACCTCCCACTAGCCCAGGTTGCCCAAAGCCTCATCCAGCCTGGCCTTGAACCCCTCCAGGGATGGGGCATCCACAGCTTCTCTGGGCAACAATATAAAGCATTCATGTTCTGCGTTATCGGAACATCAGTGCTCCTGAATAAAACCAGGGATCCTGGCTGCTGAGCAGAGTGTGAATATGCTGCAGGAGGGAGCTGCTGCCTGCGGGAGCCTGGACTTTGATTAGCAAGGCAGCACAGGCAGAGGGGAGGCAAGGGATGCTCTCAGGGTCACGCAGCGGGGCTGGGGCAGGGCTGGTTTTGAACCCGTGTTCCTTTCCCCCCCGTGCCTGCTCCGTTGGGGGTGACATCGCCACTCTTTCCTGGCAGATTAAAGCTTTGTGAAAGGGCTCTGAGCTAATGAGGAACATCATCCGGGGACGTGAGCCTCTGTAGCTGGAATTCACTCTGGCTGAAGTCTGTGCTGTTCTGAATTTCTCTAAAACCTGTGAACTGAACCCTCTGCCCTTGAAGGCCAGCCCTGAAGCTCACCAACATCACAAGAAGCCCTTCAGTTCATGGTACAGGCACTGATACAGGTGCACAGATTGGATTTTGAACAATTCAGTATAACACAGTGATGATCCATGTTACAGAACCCGGTTCTGATACCAGCAGAATGCCAGCGGCTGGGTCTCGTGTGAGCTATGGGACAAGACACACGGTGAGAATGAGGGTGGGAGAACTTAAATAGCATCACTAGTGATAAAAAAGGAATTCGTTTGCATTTCCACCTTCCATTCCCTCCAAAAAAAGGCTCAAACTGAACTGACACACTCCCCTGAATCTTGCAAAAATGTAGGAAAATAGGCAAATAGAAGAAGTTTAATATCATGGCTCTGTTCCTTCTATGAGAGTTGTTCGTTCTGCCTGTGTTAGAAGAACAGACATTCTCTATCTGTAGTCAAAGAGAAAAATACTGTCTTCAGCAGCTGGGTTAGAGTATTTGAGTAAATCATACGTGGATCTGATATTGCTAACCAAGATTTGTAGACTTCTGTGGTTTTGGGCAATTACATAGAAGTGAAAAAACCCACCCTGCTTTTTTGGTGATTCTCTTATTCAATCGAACCACCATCCATCACGGCAGCGTGCTCCGTTCGGATAATCATGGAATGCAAGAAGAAACCATTTGAGCTATAACTCTGAAAACGGGGCTAGGTAATAGGGTCTGCAGGTAAATTAAACTTGCTTTGAATAGCTGAGCTGTACATAATAATAAATGGGGGATAAGGACAGGTGAATAAAAAGAAATAAGCAGTCAAAGCTCTTTCTGGAAACTAGGGAAAGAGTTTCTCCCTTGCTTCTGAGCTAAGCAGCAAATGAAAACAGGGTGAGTCCAGCTGTTAGCAATGATCAGGTGAGTGCTGTTGCTGGAGGAGAGGATATAAGTGCCTCCACCCAGGGCCTGGGCTGGAGATGGGTTGTTGTTGGGGGTTTTGTTCTTAGAGTGGGCTTTTGAGACCTGGATGTTCCCGTTCCCCTGTTTTAAGGAAACCAGGAGCTTTAATGTGACTGTGTGACCTGCTTTGTGTGCTACAGCAGAGAGAGGAGCTGGAACCTGCTGCCAGAGGTCTAAGGTAAGGATGGAGCTGTTGGCCCATCACTCTGGGCTTGGGTGGTTCCTCTTTTGGTGCCAATCTTTAAGAAACCTTTGGGATGATTCATGCAGCTGGGCCAAGTCCTGATGGGGGGTTCAGGTTCTGAGGAAGGGCAGTTGCTCTGGCAGCAGAGAGACATGAGTTAGAGGTGTCAGGAGGGGCAATTGCTGTAGAGCTGCTTTGAGCTGCAAGTGCTGAAGAGCTGAAAATAGCTGGAGCAGATGGTGAGGGTGCAGATATAAATACTTGGTCTGGCAGGCAGAGTCATAGCTCAGATGCTTTCTGGTCCCTCAGCTAAAAGTTGTTTTATGGGAATAAGGTGCTTGGAAGAAGCATCAGCTCCTGGGGGAGTGGGGAAAGGCCATGCAGGGGTGCTTGGGGGAGTACAGGTGTGGGGACTGCTTGTCCCTTCATGATCTTAACCCAAAATGTGATTTCTGCTTTGCCTGGGGGAAAAAAAGTTTGATATGTACGTGGAGAGACAAAATGCTGAAGTCTTGCCTTTCATGGGGTTTGAAATGTAGGGTCACCGACCCTTTGGGCAGCCCTGGCATTTCTCACCATAGCTGTGCAGCTTTCTGGGGGTTCTGTGGGTACCAATATCTTGTAGACTCTGTTTTTTTCTGGTAATATGGAGTGGAAAGCTGTGTGCCTAAAATAATCCTGTAAATCCTGACTTCCTGGAGAGCTGTGTACTGGGCGAGTCCTGCTGCCAGCGGGGGCAAAGCCCGAAGCAAGCAAACACCAAATGAGTTAGCACCGAGCCCTTCTCCTGGAGTGTGTTTCACCTTGGGTTTGCTCAGGGGTGCTAGCACACAGAAAACTATATTTTTTTACAGATCAGTTGATGTGTGGTAGCTTGTTAAGCTACAGTAACTCTATTTCATACCTGAGTCTTTGTATTACTGGAATGTTTTTTGAGACCGACAGCAGGTCAGGGAGAAGTGCTAATAGCATCCACATGGTGTGGTGCACAGGCTCTGCAAGTGTGAAGTTCAGATTCAGCAGCTGTAACCCTCATCTTGTAATAAAAGGCACCTGGACATCAAGCAGTCCTTTGGCTTCAAATTGCAGAGCTGTAAGAAAGATGCCAATTTAGCCCAGGTGAAACAGTTTTGCTTATCACAGTGCTTAGGGGATTCCCTGCAGCTACTTAGACAAAACAGCGAGGCAATGGGTAACATTATTCTGGGAAGATAACGGGCAATTTAACAAAAGAGCTCCCTTCTATGGAGAACTGGAACACTTCTGTGAGATATTTGGGGTCTCTTTATCCTATGGAATTGTCCCTGAGAACAACATATCATCTGTCAGTGTCCTCTACGTAGGAGGAGGAAAAAATAACCTGAACTGTACAATGCAGTGCTACCAGCTCTGTTTCCTTACTTCTTTTGGGATAGGGTAGAGATAAAAGGTTATTTTCACCTGCTGGTTTTCTATCTAGAGGGTGGAGTGTCAGATGTTGCGATAATTTCACGTGTAGTGTCTGTGGTAGGTTTGAATTCCTCTTGGTGGTGGTTGGCTTTGTACGGCATTTCCCTGGAAAATACTGACGTGCTGGTCTAAAGTCAGATGGTGAGTCCAGGTTCCCTGGAAAAGGGTTTTGCTCGTAAAGGAACTGATTTCAAAATTTCTGGGTTAGAATAAAGTGGAGTCTCTCAGTTGCTGCGCAAATGCAGAGTATTCTGGGTGTAAAATGTGATAATTAATGTGAAAATTAACTAAAGGTCTGTGTGATGAGAAACCAGGGCTTCCAGCTCTGAGGCTGGAAAGGAGGAAGAAGGAAACTTTCCTATTAATAGGAGAAAGGGTGGCAAGTAAAGGGCCTTGCCTAAGGGGGCGTTTAACTGTGGGGTCTGTTTTAACACCTGCTTCTGCCCAGCTGTTCCCAGTCCAGCCTGCAAGCCAGTGCCCAGCCAGCATGCTGCCTGTCCTGTTCCCAGGTCAGTGCTCAGCATCCTCCCTTCAGAGCTTCAGCCCTGCCACCCTTTGGTCCAGGTGGGCGCCTCTCCAGACACCTCCCTGTGATCCTTCCTAACGGGTCAGAGCAAAGCGGTGTCAATAAGGTGTCAATAACGTGGTGACTTTTCCTCCTAAAGGCTGGAAAACAGGGGCTGAAATCTGGCATTATTGTCCTCCTGGGGTCAGGGTGCAGAGGGCACTGGAAATCATAAATCACAGAATCACTAAGGTTGGAAAAGACCTCAAGGTTTGTCAAATCCAACTGTCAACCCAACACCACCCAACCCACTGAACCATGTCCCCAAGCACCACATCTGCATGGTTCCCGAACCCCTCCAGGGATGGTGACCCCACCACTGCCCTGGGCAGCATCTGTTTCCGTGCTGGATGAGGACTGATCCTGTGCAGCAGCTTTGAAAGGGCAGCGCTGCTTCTGATCCCCCTTCCTGGTGTGCTGCTGTACTCCTCCTGGGGAGGTGGGGAGCACAGGGCTCTCACTTATGCTAGCCCTCTCTGATATCAGCTAGCCAAGGAGTTTCCAAGCCCTAATTGCTCAGACTGCTTTTGATGTGGTCACTGTAAATGGTAAAACCAGTCACAAGAGCACTTTTTTTTCAAGAAAAAGAGAAACTTGTTCTTGCTTGGTGGCACATGGAGGCTTTGGCAGAGTCTGTCCCTGCGGTGGACACTGGTGGTATTGGCTGTGCAGCTCTGTCCTGTTACCCTTCAGCTTGCTGTAAGGTCAGTGCCTTGAAGGACCTGCATTGAAATGTAGTGTTTGGGGACAAACCTGTCTGGCAAAGAAAGCCTAAAGTTTAAATTGCTTAGAACCACCAGAGAAGGACAGCAGTGGGCAAGTGGCAGGGTGAGGAGGGAGGAGAAGTCCAGCTTTCTGTGGTTGAGGCTATGAGGGTGCAGGGGCTCCCATCTCATGGGAACCTTCTTGCAGGAGATCTCCTCTTGCTGCTGAACCTTCCCTGGGAGAGCGGAGGAAGGAATCCTGCTGGGAAACCCTCTGTATGCAAAGACTCAAGCACTGCCTGAATTTTCTGTTATTTTACATCCTTGTGACCCTGAGCAGGATGTAATTGGATGTGGGTACTGCTCAGACCCTGCTCTGAAGGAGCTCCAGGCTGGATTGATGGGTTCTCCCAGCCAGGCAGTGGGGAGGAGAGGTAAGAGTCGTGCACAGGGAAGTGGGACCACCAGTTCAGGCTATCCTCACCCAGGTGGCTCCTGTGGTGCAGGCTGGGGAGCACCGAGGGGTGTTTTTGTTTTTGAATGAAAGCTGTGGAAGGCTGGCTGGGTGGGGAGAAGCAGCTCTTGCAGCAAGCCGTGCCTTTGTTGTGAGAGTAAAGGTAATAAAGAAAATGAGCAGGTTGGAGTGGCTTTGTTGGTTTTTATTAATTGAAGGTTTCTTAAGAGATCAAGTGTCAGGAAGCCTGTAAGGAGATCATATCAAAGCTGGAGTTTCAAGTGCCACTTGAGATGGTGAAGTGATGGCTGAGCCGTTGGTGTGGCTCCTTGCTGAAGGCACGAGGAGCTTTATTCAGGGTAACAGGATTCGTGGAGATAATTTCCCAGAGTGTACGTGCTGGTGTTTCAGCTGCATGGAGGCTAACGGGACTCTGAACATTGATGAATCTGGGGTAAAGCCTGTGGGTATGGCTCAAGTCCACCTTTCCCTGGAAATCATGAAGGACACCAATGAGGCTGTGCCCCCCCCATACTGTTCATATGTCATCAAGTGACAAGAGATAAATTGTTGGCAATAGGACTTAATTTTTTCCTCTCCGGTACTGCTGGAGCACGACATGGAGCCCTGTGTCCATCGANAGGTAGGTGTTAACAGCTACATATGTGGTGGGGGTACTGCTGGAGCATGACATGGAGCCCTGTGTCCATCGAGGAATCCTCCTGTCCCTTGGTGTGCTCCTTTGCCCAGGCTGCCTGGGGTGATGCTGGTGCTCAAGATCTGCCTCCAAAGCACAAGATGGTTTGTTGGGCTCAGGGCTATTGATTTTAAACAGTCATTCCACTCATTTCATCATCTTAACATTCAGCCTCAAGGTTGTCTTGCTGGCAGCAGGCTTGGATCCCGAATTGACCAGGGAGTGGGTATGGTCCAAATACCTTGAGTTATGTACAGGCAGGTGAGGGAATTCCCATTCTCTGCAGAGCAAATAGTTTATACATGTTGGGTCTCAACATCCACATTTCAAACAGCAGGGCTAAAATTCAGGGAATTTGGTGACTAGCTCTGGATCCTTTTCTAGGGCTGATCACCCCTAATGGCTGTATTTTGGGGACAGTGGGTGACTGCGGGCAGTGCACTTCCAGCTTCCAAACCCAGGTTCCCCAGCTGTTGTGTGTTCCCCTGACCAGAGTGATAAACTTCCTTGGAGAAGATAGGTCTCCATGAACAACTCTCCTTTCTTGGAGAGCTGTAACACCCCACCAGCTCTGCAGGGCTGCTGTGGGGACAGCTGTCTTGCTCAATTCCTGCCTTGCCTCTNAGTGTTTTACACTTGTCTGTGTTAAATGGTGTTGGCTGGGGGAGTCACCTAAAGGATGCACATCCTCTGGAATTGGGGTGTGTTGTGCCGGCTCTCAGGGGAGGAGTAGGAGGGTGTGATATAAATATTCTCTTTCTGAGCTCTTGTGAATCTCTTCTGACCTAAACAATGAAAAAAACATCTGAAGGTGTCACTGGAATTTTTTTTTGCATTTACTGGAATGTGCACAAATCCACAGCATCTTCTGGGGTGTAGATCCCACTCAAGCCCCACTGCAAATCCTGGCTGGACTCCAGCCCTTGCTGGGGATTTTCTTTTGCTTCTGTCGCAGCACCCGGGGGGGGGGACCTGTTGTACAAATCTCTGTAAATATTCACTGTAAGCAGTTCCTCAAGAGGCTGTGATCTGACTGAATCTGGAAGGATTAGCCTTGGTTTGCAGGTGGAAATCTGGGAGTGAGCAAGCCAGTGGCTTGCCTGGGTTTGTCTGGCAGCTTTGCAGGACGGGTAAATACTCGGGTAGCTCTGGATTGCTGGCGTGGGTTGTGGGATAGCTTGAACAGGTAGGTCACCTGGTGGCTGTTTTATGCCACCTGGCACTTCCCAGGCTATCTGGACGATGTCCATTGAAGTGTTGGGCAAGTCCTAACTCCAGAGTCGGAGTCTGGCTCCACAGCTGCCTTCAAATGCTCGTGAGCTTTATGGATTTTTGGATTACACGAGGCTGGATTACATGGTTGCCACACATTTTAATGCCTGAAACCTAGACTGAGCACAAGTGAGATGTTTTTGGGAGTATGCTGTATGTAACATCAGCTCAGTGTCCAGGGGCGGTTAAAGACTATCAGGTGTTAGGCATTAGCAAATAAATAATGAAACGATATCCTCTGTATAAATCTGGGGTTCACGCACACCTTGAACTTGTGCAGTTCCTCTCCCCACATCTGTAAACAGGAATATCAGTCAGGGGGTGAAGCACAAGAAGGAAGATGATGGTCTGCAGTGGTTTCATTCTATGAGAGCCATCGAGGCTTGGATGGAGGCTGGGAAAAGAGGACTTTTGGGGTAAAGGTGTTCTGCAGAGGTCTGTGATGGAGCTCTGCAGAGCCTCGTATGGTCTGGAGGTGTCGGGCAGCTGTTCCCCTCCAGCACAGGAATGGGGAGCTATGGAATGAAGTTAGGAGCCAAGTTCAGCACAGGCAAGAAGCAGGACCTGTGGAGGTGTGTGTCCAAAAGGCAGGAACCCCGTACAGGCTGGAGGGCAACCGGGCACGTGTTTGGAGGGAGATCCATTTAGGATCCCCTTAGCCCATAGTTTATACCCAAGTCCTCCCCAGAGGGCTGCGGTCTGGATGATGTGGGACTGTGGCTTTGACACATTTTGTGGGGTCTGCCCTGACACGAGGCACCCTGTGCGCTCTGGGGTTGTTCCCTTCTTGCTGCAGGGACCCTTGGTGCATGGCTGTGTTCACAGGTCTGTTAAATCACATTTTCCAAAACCATCTCCCCCCCTTCAGCTGCAGAGATGTTCTTTCTGTCTCATGAGGATTGCATAAAGCAGCTCTGCACACTGACAATAGCTCCCAATTCTTAATCACTGCTGGTAATTAGGACTTTCTCTGGTTTATGCCTCCTCAACTCTAGCTGAGGACAGGAGCCGGTTCATATTTAAATAGTATTATGGCTGGATTGTTCTCCTGGGGAGCTGTTGGTCTTGGAAGCTGAGGTTTAATTCTCTGTGCCACTAATTAGATCGGGAAAACAAGTAGAAGATGTAAGCAGGAGGTTTGTAGGGGTGTGTTAGCAAACAGATCTCTTGCTTTAAGAGCATCCGAGTGGACCTTTGTGATTTGGGATTCACCTCTTGGGGAGATGAGGAGGAGGAAGGGAAAGAATTGGGTTTTCATCCCTAGGTGTTGCTTTTACAGTGATGCAGTAAGAGAAGGAAGGGGAAAATCGGAGCCCAAAGTTTCCATTTGATTTAAAAGCAGAAGTTCCTTGGCTGGGAGAGACCTGACGGTCCAGCAGGGAGGAGGTTGTGACTGCGGTTTCATCAAGCTTTTAGTTTGAAATTGCTCTTGGTGATAACAGGAGATTTCAGTCTGCCCCATGTAGACTGATTAAATGTCATGACAGTTTGTTTGGATGTGTTTAGGCACCGGGATTGACAGCTCCTTGGAGCAGCGGAGCAGCAAGCCCCCGAGGGATGTGAAACTCGGCTCCTTATGAGCCGCGTACAGGACCCAGCTCTAGAGGTAACCGTGAAACAGCCGTTCACTGGAGAGAGCAAATGTGCTCAAATTCAGCACTTTACAGTAATGAAACAGCAAAAAAAAATCCATTAAGGCGACACTGTTAATGTGGTTTTCCTTTCTGAAGGGGAGAAAGCTTGTTACTGGGGAACTAGGAGGAGGGGCAGAGGGTGAAAGGCTTGCAGGAGGCTTGGAGATGTTTAAAGATGTTGTGTGAGAGGTTCAGAGCAAGTGTTTTGCCACATTTCAAAGCCACAGCAAAACAGTTTTAAGAGAAGAGCTGTGTGGTTAAACAGCGGAGTAAGGGATGCTTTGGGAAGTGGAAGGAAAACCATGGCCCTTAAAGAGACTCAAGGTTCTTAAAGAACTTGACTGCTGTTGGATAATATCAAAGGGTTAAATGCTAGAAAATAGAAGGAAGGTCCCTTCCAACCCAAACCACCCTGTGATTCTATGAAACTTATTCATGAGGTGATTAAATGCAAACTGAGCAATTATGGAAGATGTCCCAAAGCTTAATGATTGCAGAGAAAATATCAAATGCTTATGGGCTTGCTTTTTTCCTCCTCTTTGTTACTTCTCTTATATGTGAGGATTTCTTAAGCAGACTACGTGGTATGGGGAAAAAAAATTATTTTGGTGGAGGGCAGGTAGTGATAATGATAGAAAACATTGACAATGTTTTCTGAGCATGTGGGCATCAGCCTCTTGGTCCTGTGGAGTTACTCAAGACCTGTCAGAGCTGTTGCTCACAGGTGTGACTGTAGCTCGTTGCTTCATTTGTGTTGAAGATAATTAAAAATAACACATCACTGTTTGCTGGAATTTTTCCTTTGTGCCCATTAAATCCAGCCTGGTTTAAGCCATGGTAGAGAAGCTGAAGTGAGCTGATGTGTCTGGTTCTGGACTTGGCCTGGGTTGGGAGCAGAGAGGAGAGCTGATGGGCTTTGGTTTGTGTTTCTGCACACAGAGGAGCAAGGATTGGAACTTTCCTTGGGAATCTGTAGCCACACACACTTTTGATCCCTGTTACAACACTTCTCCCCCAGTTTTCCCAAAGCCTTGTCTTGAACTCCCTGCTAGTGTTGAAGTGATCTGCGTGTGTAGAGCTAATGTCTGTGTTCAGCGCGTGCTCTTGCTTTCTGCTTGGAAGCACCGGGTGTGATGGATGAGATGTTACGGCAGGAGTAGCCTAGACGTATTGGAAAAAAGCAACAAATTGAGACTATGAATCAGAATTTAATTTGGTTTTGCACTGTTATGTTCAGTATAGTCCTGTGGGGCAGGTGCTCTTTTCGCATTCTTAAACTGGCTCCTCAGAAAAGCCCTCTCCTGTGCTATGGAGAGGGAGTCTCCCACCCCCAAGAACAGAGGTGTGGTCTCTAGTGTTTGTCCCGAAGCTGTTTCTATTCTCAGTATGGAAAATAGCTGACTTCTCCACGAGAATTAGGGAAAATAGGCTTTGCTCTGAGCTTAATTGCTTTCCTTGTTCTAACGATGGAGATGTTCTACTGATGGGACCTCCATCTCCAGTCCTGCAGTGCCGTGGGTATCCACCCTTTGGTTTCCATTCTCCAGGCATTGTCTCTGAGGCTGTGATCATGATGAAATTACCTCTTTACAGCATACTTTTTTTTCCCCCAAAGTCCCCTAGATATCATCTTAGTGCTGCTGCAGGTGGCACTCTTCCCTCCTCTTCCAGCCTTGGTGGCAGCAGGTGTCTCCAGAGGACAGGTCACTTGGTCCTCACCACTCTGAGATGGATCATTCCCTGGAGCTGTGGATTTCTCCCCATCACCTGCCTTTACTGTGAGCTAGTTCGGGCTTAAACACGAGAGCTTGTGTTCATCCGCCCTACCTTGGACATCTAAAAGTTAAATTTTAAGTTTATTCTCAGCCAACCTAAATCTGGGTGAGTTGGGTGCTGTTTAATCCAAAGCAATACTTTCTACAGTGGATTTACCAAATTCCTCTTTTTCAAGAGAAAAAAACCAAAAAACTTCAGGCTTAACTTAAAGGCTCCAAGTTCCTGTAGAGAAGCCTAATTGCAGAAGTAGTTTTGCATGAGTCAATAATAGAGTTTGTATTTTTCCAAAAAAATATTTTGTATGCTCTGACCTTTCAATGGGAGGTAAAATATAGATCCCTTGAATGTGGTGCAATTTGAAACATTTGTCTTTTCAAACTGGGACAAATGGTAAATTGGCATTTGGGACACTTAAGGATCCATTTGCTGTGGGTCACAGCAGGACAAAAATCTGCTGGAGGCCCCGAAATACCCACCTGAATTGCAAAGTTGAATGTCAAGCTTAATTTTAACCGTTCTGCAGCACAGAAGGCACTTCTTAGCCCCCTGTACTTCCAACTTGCAAGGGAAGCAAATTGTGTGCCTCTCTATTTTATTTGGTAATTTGTAAAGATTATTTTTGCCCTCTCTATTTTTTTACTTGTTCCTCTTGAGGGTGTAAAATTTTATTCTGTGCTGCAAATGGGCTTCAGGCTGAGGGAATAAAAGGACAATTTTGATAGAAAGGCTTAAGCCAAAAAACAAAAGAAAAAATTTAAGGTGTTAAACAGAGCAAAGGGGGAGATTTTTATTTAATAACTACTAAATCTATGTAGAAGCTCTAAAACCACAGTTAATTATGGGTGTAAAAAGGCCACAGTTCTTGTCTTTAAAGTGTCTGCTTAGTGCAGTGGATGCTTTTACAGAAAATGTTATTTTCCTGTAAGCTTTTATTTTAAAAATTCCCCATCAGAGTGGTGGTCCTGCAGTATTTGCAGCTATTCCTGTCTAGCCAGGGTAAGTGTTCAGAGTCCTGTTTTTCTGTTTTATTTTCCTGCCCTGTTTCCCCAGCAGGTGAAAATCTGCTTGTGCAGAAGATGGCCAAGGCTGC
>VZTO01026982.1:0-20678 GCA_013400615.1 Syrrhaptes paradoxus
AGTTTAAAGCCTTCCTTACCAGGATGGCAAGCCTAGGACCAAAGATTCTTTTCCCTCTCTTGGACAGATGGATCCCATCAGCCCCCAGTACACCAAGGTTCTTGAAGCAAACCCCATGGTCTAGGTAGTTGTTTCCTTTTTTTCTGTTAAGCTAACATGTGAGGAAAGTAGTAAAACATACTTCTATATATCACAAAGAAATAAAAGCTGTGGGTATTTTGAATTTTCAGACAATATTCCCTACTCTGGAATACTAAAACATGTTTCTGTATATCAGCTTCCTGAGCATAAGGCAAGAATGAGACCGTTTCCACTGGGACAACAGTTAAACAGTCCAAGTAGATGTTTAAATACATGTTGGTTGCAATAATTGCTGGATCCAAAGTCATCCAAAAGCTTATTTTAACATCCAATTTGACTCTGTGAGTGACCCCCTAACTTGACTAAGTTGAGCACAAATCTCTCATTGGCTGCAACGAAGACCATATTTCCTCCTGCTTGTATCACCAAAGGACAGCAAAATGTACTCTGGTTTTGACAGTCTTTACACAATTTCATTATTTCACAGTTAATGTCATAACTGAATTCCCATATAAGAAGCCACAAAATGTCTGCTTCTCTGGAAACTCTCATAATTTCATACAAATTAAATCCAGAGGTACCATTACATGATCCTATGTGTACCATTGCTTCCAAAGAATGTAGAATGAGAAAGAAAAATCTTCAGAGTCTTAAGCAGCCTAAAGGGAGCTGCAGCATATGCCAGACACGTAGGCAGTCGAAGGTCTCAACACCACCTTTTCATCTCTAACCCCTGCTGTGCCATCCTTCTTTAGAAATTTCAGTTACTACATTGTCTATCCTTCTGTACATCAAAAGGCACTAGGTTTTACTCAGCTATGCTTTATCAGGTGAAAAAAAAAAAAACTTTAGTTGGTGAAATAATTCAACCTTCAGAAAAATTAAAACATGAAGTGCAAGCAGGGTACAGGGGAAACTAAGGAACCGCTGGTGCCCGAGGCCCCATACAGACAGGGAACATCCGCTGCTCTCCCTGCCCTTCCCTTTCAAGTTCTGCAAGGCCAGGAGAGCTTCTCAGCCTTGACTTTTTAAAATTCTTCTGTTCTACATCTCTTGCTGAATTTGTATCTTTTATGCCTCCAGACACTAACCAAGACATCTGAATGGTAAATGGAGCACCGTATTAGCCAGATATGCTGACCCCCTACAAAAGGACCTTAAATAACAGAGGAGCACGGAGAGTGGTAGAGAACTTAACAGGAGTCTATATCTCAAGATACAGAGGTACTGAATGAGAAGATGCATAAACAACCTTTCTCTGAACAACATCCAGCAGAGATCAAGATCTTGTCCTGAATCAGAGCATGGACTGTTTTTCTATGCCATTGGCACATACTGATAACTACTGCTGTTAGCCAGAAACAAACACTGTGCCCTCATGGTCAACAAAAGTAATCTATTAATGCACAATTTTTTTTAAGTGGTCCTTAAACATGCTCTCCTCCTCCACCGGTACTGGAATTTCTTCACAATTTCTAAGTCCTTCACATCTCATCAAATCAGCTTTTGCTGCCTTTAACAACATCTGTTCATGATCGAGCAAGAGGGAGAAAATTATGACAGCCTAAACTAGCAGGAATCATTTCATATTCTCACTTAGTGAGAATAAACAACCCTAACCAATGCTGAGCCTTCAATTCTCCTTGACAGTTTTGTCAAAAATCTGAGTTTCCAAGTGAAGAACACTTCAACTCTAAAACCACCTTTGTCAAAAGAGAATTGCTGCCTCTTGTTTGCAAATGAAGTGACCACAACACTTTCTCATCTTCCAGACAGAAAATCATCCCCCTTTTTTTAGTAAAAAAGATTCAATCTGGGCCCTAAAAGTAATTTCCCTCCACAGTGCTGGTATCAAAGAAGAATCAACTGATCAAAAAATATGCTCCTGTTTTTATCAGTCATCTTTCATAAAGTCTTGACTGCTAGTGATTGTAGATAAATCAGAAAGCATACAACAGGACTTTTTTTTGTCACAAGGCCTTTTTAAGTCTGGTTAGGAAAAAAAATAGTCTTTTTACTTGCAAAAGAAAACAATTTCAATATGTTCTCAGTGACAAATCATAAATAAGTCAACCCACTCAATCACTTTTACCAAATAATTTCAGAGTTTTTGACATAAAGAGAATAAGATATAATGAAGTTTAAAAGGTTTTGATAATAATCTTGATAATAATAAAATATAATTTCTAAAGACCTATATATTTTACAAAAACTTGAGGTTGAAATGGCCATACATATTGAGAGTGATTATGCTCAGCCTTGTTCTGCATATGATGCTGATAATTTCTTATTTACTCTTGAAATAAACAGGGGAATAGGCAGTATGCATAGGAAGACTGTTGTAAAAAAAAAAAAAAGAGAAAAAGGAAGAAAGAAAAAAAAAAATGTTGAAAAAAAAAAAAAAAAAAAAAGAAACCTGAGAACTACAAATACACTGGAAGAAAGCTTCACATTTTACATGGTTGTACAGTGCTCAGTTTGGGGTCCTGGACCATATGCTTAAGAAGAGAGCTCAGGTAGCTCAACTTGCTTAGTGTGACAAAGAGGAGGCTAAAGGATGACTTAACACTACTTGAAGTGTATTCAAACTCTTCTCAGCTGTGTGGGCAAAAAAGCAAATTGCAGGTCAGGAAGGTCATCTTGAACATTAGGAAAACATTTTCACCATCAGGGCAGTGGATCACTAGAATGTGTTACCCGAAGAAGAATCTTCCTCCTTGGAGGTTTTCAAGAAGTCACTAGATAAAGCCATGACTGGCCTGACCAAGGATACAAAATACTCACACTTCAAACCGGTGATCTGGAATAAATGACCTTGGGAAGTACCTTCCAATCACCATTCCTGTAATTCTACAATTCTGTGAAAATACTTCTATAACAGAAATAGTATAATGAAAGATATGCAAAGAAAAAAATAAAACACAACAAACACCCCCCCCCCCCAAATAAAAACAGATGACAAAATACAAGATAAAACTAGACACCAATGCAAAACAGATATGAGTTAGCTCCCTAGTCACCATTCTGGAGTCCATTGCAGATCACAGACTAAACATTATCTAATAATATCACAAAATAAGGGAAAGTGTACCTGTGTGCATAAATAGACTGACATCTGTAAAACATTGGAGATATTCCTTCTGATTTTTTCAGCACATACAATGTCTCAGCTGGAATATTGTGTCATTTTGGTCACTGTATTTCCAAAGAAATGTAGATTGATAGAGAGCTGAGTACATGGTATGGTAGGAAGTTACAAAACATGATGCCAAAGAAAACTGAAATTGAGATAATCTAGTCTAAAATAAGAGATATACATTTTGAAATATATGCTGACTTGAGCCCTGCCTGCTTTGGGAGATGGATGAATCTTATTTGTTTTGGAGAAACATTTTCAGAGAAGCTGACGTGGAAACAGGATAACATGCTGTGTTCCTTTGGAGATGATTTTAAAATGTCTTAGAGAAATCTTTGAAACATCTCTGATAGAGAAAAAGAAGACAAAGTATGATTTCAAATAACCAACACCGGCTTCATTTTAGAATATATTTTTTTCTGGAGTTGCTCCAAAAAAACTTTGAGGAATTAATGATCATTATTCTCATGTTATAGGAAGAATAGACACACACACCAAAAAGAGTAATGGAAGTTCATCACCTACTCAGTTGAAGCAGGTCATAACTCTACTGCATACTTACCAAAAATGTCAATTTGACTTAAAGTAAGTATTATACATCAGTGGTTTTAAAATTTTTTGTGTAATACTCATTTCTAGATTATATTGGCATGTTTTATAACTAAGATAAGAAATAATACTTTTATTAATGCATGTCTCCAATCATCATTGCACATTTACCAAAGAGAAAACTAGAAGTACAATTAAAATTGGATTTTGGTTTTAAGTAACAACTACCAGTATGTTTAAAATGTGGAGTGCTACAAGAACTTGTCGTACCTTTAAACCTAGGACGAATCCTTTCCCAGCCTTAATGTCACAATATCTATCAAACATGCTTTTTCTAGGGGATATCATACCTATTCTTCTGTTTCATTCATGTACAACTAGAGGAACAGTATTGTAAGAGCCAAAACCAGCATCAGTTGCTTTATTACCAATTTCCAACTGGCCAAAGAAGATATGGGATTAAAAAAAAATTACTACAGTTTCTGCTTTTTAAGAAAATTATTTGATAAAGGATTCAGAAAACAAATTTATGTCTATGATTGAGCTTGACAAATATTATTTATCAAATACATCATCCATTGATTTCTTTGTCATTTTTCATTGGCTAATTTATTCAGTAAATATGTCTTATGATATTCAACCAATTCTGCAGCAGCCACAATCCTATTTGTCAAATAAATTATTTGATAAATAATGACAGTACTATTCAAATCCCTTAGTCAACTGGTTTTTATTTATTTATTTTCAGCTAGCTGCAATCAATGGAGTCAAGCTACCTAAGTACAAATTGATGATATACATTAAATGATAAGAGACATAAGGTTTCACCTCAGACAGTGCTGTATTTTCCACCAGTCTGTATCTTTCGATTGTTCAACAATTTTTTTTCCTCTGACCCTTCTTATCTTACTCTTTTCTTCTTTCCAGTTTATCATATTATTTTCTAAATGATAACTGTCTTTTTTATATAGTTTAGATCCAGGAGCTGACTCAATACCATATTTGAGTAATGCTTATGATTTGAAATCTTACACTACTGTTCAAGATTTAACTGCAATTTAACTACTCTGATATGACATAATAAAAACGGAATTCTGAGAATGAATTTTATTTGTTTACCAGAGAATGATCTCAGCTTTGCTTCAGTTATTGCTGTGGCTGAAAAAATGTGGAATACATGGTGCAGCCATGGACAGGAAAAGAGACTATTTTGCAATTAAGAAAATGTTAGTATAAACAACTGGACAGAAGTCTTGCCCATGGGGCAGGATGCTGAGCAAGTGGAACAAAATATTTTATGAGTACTCATGAGTTCCTCCTTTTCTGTATGACCAGTGTGAGACATCTGGAGCCACATTTGTAGAATCAGTGAGCATTCATTACTACATCCAAAGTCAATCAGAGTCAATTCTGAACATGTTCAACATTACAGAATTATTAACCTCTCCACACAAAAAAACCCCAACCAAACACAAACAAAATCCCATAATGCGCAGCAACTCAAGAGTAGGTTTATCAAATGAAGTATGGAAAATTTAGATGCCACTTAACAGTTTTGGCCTTTGTCACCAAATACCTCAGTTCTCCCTACTTAAAAAGGAGCTGTCAAAGTTCCTATAGCACTTGGATATTGTGTCATAAGTTTGTATTATTTCTAAAGCACTTAAATGCTATTTAAGAGAGTCTTCTGGGTTGGTTTAAGAATAAATTAATATTTCTTTGTTCAATATATAACTCAGACTTTGTCCATTAAATATGGCTTGTGACTCTTCATCAATTAAAGGGGCTGAAAGGAAAGACTGAATAGTTGCTTCTTGAGTCAGACAGTAACCTGGCAATATACTGATTCTGTATTGAAGGAGTGAGTACAGAACATAACCATGTAGATAATAATTTCAGCTTCAGTGGGCATGCTAAGTGCTATGGCAACTTGGGTTTTTGGTTTGTTTTTTTATTTTTTAGTTTGGTTTGATTTGGTTTTGGTTTGTTTTTTTGTTTTGATTTGGGTTTTTGTTTTGTTTTGGTTTGTTTTTAGTTCTTTCTCTTTATAACATTGCTAGTCTCTTATTGCCATGCTTGGAGGAACAAGCATGAAGCACGGTGCAGAAGGCTGAGCCTGGGCTGAAGCTGCCACTGGCAGGGGCCTATCCAAGGGGATGTCTGTTTACCTAGTTTCTTTGTGTAAGTTTGAACCGGGCATGAGAGGCTGGGGCCATGGCTTGTCTGTGAGCTTAGTGTGCATTGGAAAAGAGAAATTTTGAAGTGGAAATTGTCATTCACCTGCTACACCCAGGCCCCTTAGTAAATAAATTACAGGTTTTATGCCTCTGGGCACTGTAGCTCTGTTCCTGTGGCCATCCCACATAAATTCACCCTGCCAATTAAAAATTTGACCAGATTTTAAACACTGAAGTTTCTCCATTCCTTGTGGGAACTGGCCTTGACAATTCAACAGGGGCTTAAATACCTGAATTTCTTCTTTATTTTTAATAACTTGAACATGTAATTACTAATCATGCCATTAAGTGACATAAAATCAATTTTAGTATTATCAGCAATTATTATATTGAACTTTTTTTTGTAAATGCAAGCCATTTCTACAGCAGTTAAATCCAATTTTGTGTACATAAGGCCGCATCTTATTCAATGCAGCTAATTATCCAGTCTAAATTCAAGAAAAGTATAGTTAAGATGCTAAAAAAGTGTAACTACAAAAGCAGCCATAAGTGTCCTAAAATTACACCACCTCACAATCCCAAGCTGGACTAGTTGACTTGCTCTGCTGCAAGCAAATATGAATTTGTTTTGATTTATATTGTATCCCTTCAACAGCTTTATTTTTTTCTTTTTGGAAACTATAGGCATTATTGTTGAAGCAGTAATTCACCCAACAGAAAATTAATGAGATCTAACATTTGTAACTACCAAATAACAATACGAATCAATCAGATAACCTTTCTGCTCTGAGTCAGTCAATGTTTCTGTTCTGTCAAACAACTCTTCCGCTCTTAGTGATTAGGTGTAACACTGGTCCTTACCTGTAGTGGTTCTTTTATTAACTTACGTGACTTTAACACTGCTCTCAGGACTGGATGGATCCTCAGATCTACTTTAGATATTTTTTTATTTCTGAACTTGTTTGCTAACTACATGACTAGCCACTAACTGTAGCAATCCAAACAAACAAGTGAAGCCAATACAAAAAGAAATGAAACCACTTCTTAGTTGATAAACAGACAAAACCAACAGTTACATCATTTTACTCCTTTTCAGTCTGACTCCCCCTGCCCCCAGTGGTAAAGGCACAAATATTTATGTCAGAAAGAACAAGATTGGAGCCTATATATGTGAAATATGTAAACCTATACACCAATGTTCTGACTCGTGTTATCTATATTTCCATAACTACAAAATGAATGACTATGATATTATAAACTCTGTCCCTATTGTATCAGTAGTGTATAATTCTACAATAATTATTCATAAAGGATTGATATTAATAGTCTTATATCCAAGAAAATCAACACAATACTAAGATATTTTTCCTTTTTCTTTATAATAAAATCTTAATAGAAGTGACAAATAGCATTTGCAAACTCTGAAAGAATAGACTGTCATAAGTTATAGGATGACAATGCTAGAAAAAATGTTCTAAATGAAGCCAAAGTTCTTTAAAACATATTTGATCCAAAACCTGAGAGGTTTTTTCCCTACATGTGTAGAAAGATGACCTCAGAAAGTTATTAAACCCAGCAAGTGTCATGTAACCTTCTTCCTTCCTTATAGTAGATATAGTGTGGTCAGGATAAACTGTATGGCTCTGCTTTTAGCTGATAGGGTCACTGACAAAAAATAAAACTTCACAGTTTACCTGAATATCTGAACTCATATTTCACTCATAATTTATTATGTTTTTTTCTTTACAGCTCTAAATATGATGTTACCTTGGGTGTCTGGCACAAATGATAACTTTGAGAACAAAAAAGGGATAAAAGTAACTGCATTAATTGAAAATAAAGTGTTGTTTAGCAAAACTTATAACTCTGCTTTAACTTCCTAAGCGGCTTTTATATCAAACTTACTCAGAAACCAAAGCAATTCACAATACTACTATGGTTCATCTATATGCTTTCAATGACTTATGCTCATTGTTATACATAAACAATGTTTTGCAAATTCAGCAAGTCAAAAGATTGGATTGTGTAGTAAATTTCTTCTTTATGAGTGGCTAATTTTTAGTTTAATGAAAAAGAGAAACACAAATCTGAACTGCAGTATGCCTGGATGGCTTGTTTCAGGTGTATGGGATAATGAGCCATCTGTCTTTTTTTCCTGCGGTTTTTTCCGGCACATGGGCCAGCCAGAATTATTGCGTCAACCCCTGAGCTTCTCTGAGGCTGCATACTGCTCCAAAGTGTAGAGCAAGGGTTAGCAAGCTAGAAAGGCTATAGCTAGGGAGAGAGATCATGCAGAGGGACAGTGCTGCACCCTCCACTGTGAGGTGACAGTTTGTGTACAGCCTTGTAGACAAATGAGCTCCAGGAGGCTTTTCCTTCCAAATAACCCAGTGCTGGTCTGAAACAACTAGCTGTATGTCTTGACACATACTCACTCTGGTGTTCATATCCATAGTTTTCATATTTTATACAGCTTTTGATCTGTAAGGGAACATTATGACAAGAGAGGGAGGAAAAAAAAAAAGATAGATTCAGCAATTATACCAAGAAAAAATATTACAAAAATGTATGCTAATTTCCTTGGTGGGAGTTTGCCATTTTAAACATATGTCAAATTAAGGGTCTCACTCTACACGCTTTGAAGCACCCTGCACTGCAACTTGAGTAAATGCCCAAATTCTGCTATCCTACACCGATGTGAATCGGTGGCAAATGTCCTGATAAATGTGATGTCTCCAGATTTACTTCAGTAAACAAGGACAGCAGAACTTGGCCCATGGGGAGCTGAGGTTAGTCATCATCTTGTAGGAATGGAGCCAAAGTCTGGGTATTCCCACAGCTGAAGAAAGTAGACAAAACATATGCTGCCACTTATGAACTAAATGTCACTTGTCTTCTAAAGCTGTCTTTACTGTAAGGTTGCTATTACTTGTTTCCCCACAGTCCCCATAGTAACTATAAAAATTTCATTTCTACTCTAAATATTTAAATCCCGGTCAGACCTGTTAACATTTTGGAGAGTAAACACAGACCTGTTCACATTTTGGAGGTTCTTGTTTTGTTTTGTTTTGTTTTAACCTGAACAGTTTCAGTCCTTGCTGCAAGCTTGTATCAGCTGTAACTCTTGTTACATTTGGGGGTATAGAGATTTCCTAGTAATTTCAGACTTAATGTGTTCTGAGATAATCTAATTGTTCCAAGAAAAGCTAGTTACAGCACATTAGTGAACTGTTGGGTACTAGAGTGTTATTTCCGTCATGTTTTTTTTTGTTCTTGTTTTGTTTTGTTTTGTTTTGTTTTCTGCAAATTAAAACATCTATGAGTCAAGGAGCATCACCTCATCAGGCAGTTAGACTTTTCAAATATTTCCAGTGTTTGAGCCAACATCACTTTAATTATTAGCATTTCTATTGTACGTTATGGTTTGGCTTTTTTTTAATCAGTTGTGATTAAAATCAAATGTAGAAACAAAAACTTTCTTAGGTCAATGGAAGTCAGCTTTTTCTAACAGTCACTACAATTGCTGTGTAATTGATCTTACAAATGAATTCCGAAGTTCTCATCTGTATAACACCACAATTATGCTAGTACAAAAATAGTTGAAGACATGCTGCCTATCACAAAGTCTGAATGAAATTGAATATGACTAAAAATGGTAAACAATCAAACAGAAAAGTGTGATCTGAATGTTAAAGTTAACAACAAAATCACATCATTTTACAGATTAAATATAGCCCAAATTTACCTTTCTAGAAAACATAAAAGTAGTTTTCATAATTGCCTTTTCATATTAAAAAAAAGAAATTTGTTGTAGCAGATTAATAATGAACACCTTTAGTGCTAGCAATAATCTGACTATTTTCCTTCTCAGAAAATCTGCATGGTTTAATATTGTTTTCTTCACATAAATTGTTGACTTAGTTTATTATAAAGCACACAGCCTGAAAACGCCACAGCTGAAAACTAAGAACATTGCTCTAAGTGCTTTTATATTGATCTCAGACCAGTTTTATTGAGCACATCAACATAATATTAGTGCCATAGGCACACATGCCAGTTGGTACAAAATCAATTTTATCTACTTTCATACTTAAAATCATATTTTATTAATGAGAAATAATTAAAAAAAACTTTTTGAAACAAAATAAGTCTGATCTCTCTTTAGGGGTTCCATTAATTTGTAATGTTCCTTAGACCATAAAATTTTTTTGGTTTTATCCTTTCAATGAATAGGGATTTGTTCCCGTGACTATGAAGAAAAATTTATTGAGGCAAGTTTCCCAAGACTCCTATCAATCATTACAGAAAATAAAAACATACTTTGAACAACCTCAACATGGTTATACCCACAGGCACAATTTGGCCAACAGAAATTTAATATCTGTAGAAAACAAATAAATATTTCTGCTTGTTATTTGCATGGAAGATGGCTGAAAAAGAACCATATGTTTATTTAACATATTTTTATAGCTGTTATTAATCGAATCTAAAAGTTGGCAACATAAGTCCATTTGGTCTATTACACAGAAGTGCAAATCTACTGTGCCAATATTAAAAAAGCAGTGACTAAAAAGTCATGACATTTACATTAATTGTGTTATTTTTGGCCTCTTACTTGACAAAATACTGCTATAAACTTTAATCTTACCATAAATACTCAGAGAGCTGGTGTTCACTGAGCAACATAATGTGTAAAGGGTGTAAAGTAAAAGTAGTCAAGGCAGTTTTAAACCCCACCTGTGGCCTCCTGGGGGACCAATGTTTTGCAATAATAGTGACAGCTACAAATGGCACTCATCTGATCTACTGACCCCTCTTTGCACTGCCAAAAATACCTGCCTTGCATAGTGCACCAACATCTCTGAGAAGTTCCCTGGAGGACAGAACTGTATACATTTTCTCATCCAGTGGTAATATTTACCAATTCTATTGTTTTACCCCCAAAAAATGCAGCAAACACCTTTTAAATTTGATGAATAGTACTTGAAGATTTGTATTGTTGACTTATGGAGAAGGAGGAAGGGGGACAGATTCCAGCTTCCCTTGCTGCTCTCATACATATTTGCAGCTGCTTTTGCACCAGATACTGCTTTAGTTTGAGCCCATGACAACCACGGCTAGCAGCCAAGCACCCAACTGGCCGCTCACTCACTCCCCCCCTCATTGGGACAGGTAAAAAAATGGGAAGAACATGATGGAGAAAGCCTGTAGGTCAGGATAAAGGCAGGGAGATCACTTACCAGTTATTGTCATGAACAAAACAGGTTCAACTTGGGGAAATTTAAATTAATTTTGTTGGTTTATTATGGTAACACCTCCTCCTCTGGCACTGGCCTTCCTCCTGTGTTTTTTTGTTCTCTCCTCCTTTCCCTGTCCAGTGTTGAATGTGTTTTCTTAAATACGCTTTCCTAGAGGCACCACCAGCTTTGCTGAGGGCCTCAGCTTTGCCCTGCAGTGGGTCTGTTGGGACCAGCAGTGTCCAGTACTGGGAAACCCTGGACTCTTCCCTCAGATACTACCCCTGCAGCCCCCCCAGCTGCCAACAGCTAGGCACCTGCACCCAGCACAAGAATCTTACTTAAGCACTTCTCTCCAGATACTGGGACCTTTGGTTGTATGCTGCTTCCAATTTGAAACTGAGCAGGGTTTTTCTTATGAAATGAAGCAAGCTATACCTCTTATTTTTTTTCTTTTCTTCCCTCAGAAAACTAATCAATCTCCCCACCCCACAAAAAAAAAATGCTAATTGCCTGGCATAACCCAACTGTGTACCACACAAATAATTTATTTTCTACTAGTTCCTCCATCCATCCACAGGCTAATCTGCCCCTGTGTTTGTGTGTGTTTTTCTAGAAAAATGTAAAAGTCTTGATGGCTGCTGTAAGAGGGCTGTATGTATTTGAGATTGATAGCAGTGCATTGTTTTGAATGCAAGTTACATTATTTACAGAAGTCCCTCCTTGGTGCAGTGCTCAGTCAAAAAGAATTTTTCTCCTTCACATGCGTGCTGACATCTAAAATAAAGTAAATAGTAAAGACCAGTGAGTGAAATGTCACTACCTGCTTCAGACTGTTTTAAATCTAGCAGGCCTTCATGCAAGATTGTAATTTGACAATTACAGGAGATTACACCTCATAATGGATCAGACATCAGGATTTTATAACTTTTTAAGTATTCTGAGGTATAATGGAAAGTATAGAATAAACATCTCAATAAATGAAGAGACATAAAAATTGCAAAAAGAAGATAAAACATTTTATCTTAAGGCTCTCTCCTTCTCATTAAGTCTCACTCATAATAGAAACTGCCCTGGAAAAGAAAGGTAGTTTGAGGAAGAAGATTTGGAATATAACACAAGGACAAATAAATACCCTAGAATGGCTGAAGAGTGCACATTTACATTTACATTCACATTTACATTTAGAATCAAAGTTTTTATCACAGACAAAGAAAACGAGAGAGAGCAGAAGATTTAGCATTTCTCTTGGGTGCTATTTGACTGAATCAGAAATTATTGTTTTAAAACCAACAAAGCCTACACCAATTGTATAAAGCTCCAAGCTGGGGCACAGTAGATGGGTCAGAAAATTAATGATCAGGAATGGGTTTTCATAATATTCTGTCTTGAATGTGATTTGAGTTAGTAATGAAGAAAAGCTAATTTCATTTCATGGTTGTTTAAGAGGACTGTGAGACACTTAGGGAGAATCATTTCATATGTATTCAGTTTGCAATGGGTAGTACTCCACATGAGACCTGCAGACCCTCAGTAGAGCAGCTAAGGATTAAAGGGACAGTTTGCCTACCTGAAGTAATTCAAGCTCAGGACAAGACTGACTGAAACAGCAGCACAGAGATTCCTGTTCCTGAGCACCCTGTGTCATTTGGGGAGGCTGGAGGAGGGGAGCAGAATGAAGCAATATGCCTTTTAAATAAAAGAAAAATCTACAGTATGTGTCCTTACCAGTTGATCAGCTAAAATAGTTTCTCACTCTGACAGATGTCCTTAGTCCACTGAGATAGGATTCTATAGGAACTAAAGTATGAGTAAGGCATAAAGAAGAAACTCATTATTTTTTGTAGCCTTAGTGTTTATAAAATAGGATTGATCATAACTGTAGATTCATAAATGAATTACAGTGAATTATAAACCAAGGTTTTTTTTGCAAGGATTTTGTTGTATAATTGTAATTTTTTAAAATATTTTAAGCAATGGTTGTACCCAGAAGGTAAAGCAGTCATTTTCACCAGGAAAGCTTAGCTGTTTGTCTGCTTTCAACCTTATTACTTCATACATAGAACACACAGGGTGGAGGTAAAATAAAGGACAGGAATATGACAAATCTTAGAACAGAAAAAGCAGAACAAGCAAAACAAACAAAAATGTTCTTGTAACTAGTGATACTTTTCAGTTTTTTTGTCTTTATAGTGTTGAATAATTAGCAGTGGGAAAGGAAAGAAAAGTATGTTAGCAAATGTGAAAGAAAAAAAAACACTGTTCCTAGAGCAGATTTTGATCTGAATGAGAGAGTAAGGGACTTCTACGGTATCTTCTTATTTCAAAATAAAATTGAACCAAAGAACAGAAAACTTATTTCGAAAAGACATTAACTCAAAATCTATGCCTTATATTGCATTAACTCCTGATGGAATCATCCTTATGAGCAAAATCTTGACAGAGTACTTGCATACAGAACAAATGGAAATATTCTTCAGTTTGGGAATCTACTTTATCCATCATCATCCCTGCTACTGCAGGATATTATAACCAAAATCCTGTTTTGAGAAAGGCTTCTGGTGTAGAAGAGTATTAGTCTAAGAAGTGAACTTCAAGTATGCAGGCAAGACAGCTCTTGAAGATTTTAAAACTATCAGTACTTCAGCATCATCAAAGTACTCCATGAAGGAGTTTGTAAGACTGCTGACATGGATGGACAACTAGATGCAACTGAGTGCAAAGAAAGACAAGCTAACCAAATTAGCATACCAGAGAAAGTCTCAGATATATTCCATAAAGAAACAGAAATACAATAGTGTACACCCTAATATTCGGAGTTAGACATTTCAAAGGGAAAGAATGGAGAAAAATCTGAAGCAAAGAGTCTTTGCCTGTTATAATTGTTCCTCACGGTTTCACTCAAGGGACTGCAAAGAGCAGAGCTTACCAAGGGTTATTCACAAGACAGAAAAGGAAAAAAAAATGCTGAAATTTATCTCTTAGCATCTTCACCTGACTCTTTGAGTTGCTCCTAACTGCATCCCTTCAAAATCAGAGAAAATCATTGTCTTAAATTCATCTCTGCCCAAGAATACACATACAATCACTTTCAGATTATGAAAGGAGATGAAATAGGAAGAAGAAATGGGGGTAAAATAATAACATGTTGGAGCTTTCCTAAAAGGCAGTATGAGTCGTGTGGTCACTCAGGTCATGTCTGAGCTGTGCATTGCATCACCATACAGAGATGCCCCAATAAACACTGAACATATTGATACAGCATAACCTTATACTCAGTGGTCTTATTAACCTGGAACTCAGAAAGAAGCTAGACATGTTCCTGTAGCAGTGAGTGCTGGATAATTAATCTTACTTCTTAGCCAGGCTTTTAGGTCCACACCAATGCACCAAAAAGACTGTGCTATTTGTTTTTCAAGGGCTGACTTCAAGAGATGACTTCAAGAGATTACTTCAAGAACTCACTTGGAAAAAGGTCTCCAGAGCATCTCTATATCTAGCTGCAGTAACATTCTGTTATGTCTTAATTTACAAAACATCACAAGTGTGGTAAAAAGAAATAGTACTAGACTAGCCCGTAAGATTCATGACCTCTCCCCCTCTCCTTAAATATTTAAGTCATAAAGTAGAATAGCAACAATCCTTCCAAAAATTAGTGAAAAAGGATACTAAAAATAAAGAGAAAATGTAATGAGAAATATCACAACATTTGCCATGTATGCAAAGCAGGGAAAAGTAGTGGGTTTTTGTTTTTTTAATTCATATCTTGAGAAAATATTAATATCTTTTACATATTGACACTAATACAAATATCATATTTACAAACAGTACAGTTTAGGTTTTAAAGTCAGGAATTTAGGGAGTATGAGGCAGTCAAAAATGAGGGAGTTGCCTAGATCTATTTGGAAGGCTGTGTATGCTTTTATTGCACCTGTAATAAAGTCATTAAAAAGATCAAATAAATTTCAGTAATCCCTTCAAGTACTTTGCTTAAAGATGACAAGATCAAGTATTCATTTGCCTCCACTTCATGAAAAAATTTTCTGAAACCACATAATAAAAGGAAGAGTGAGGGGGAAAAAAGAGACCAAGATTACAACAGGAGAGCAAGGTAGCTAACCAGGGTTATATGAAGTGCATGCAGATTTTAATGATTATGCTGTGTTCTCAGAATGGTTACAGTTCATTTGTTCCAAGTTTAACATTAGCAGCTTGTCTCATAAGGCAAATATATTTTTAAGGGAACACAGAACAAGCAAGATTTATATTTCTTTACAGCTATTTATGGCAAAATACAGACATTTGCTTACAAACCACACAACATGCATGCACAGACACGTGCTACATGTGTGTATACACATGTACCTCTCACCATTGTGGAAAACAAAATGCATTCTCTCTAGTAAAACTTTTTGATAAAACTGACACAATCCTTCACCGTTCTGATTACTATGCAACTGCATTGTTTAAAATATGCTAAGCAAATTATTGCAGTAGTGCAGCTCTAGGGTTGGGGCTCCAGCAGTGGACCGCACAAGGTACCGTAACTTAAGGGTAACATTTTTTGCTTGCTGGCTAGTCCATAGTGCAAAGAAAAAAAAATTATGTATCCTTAAAAGATTTTATAGATTAACAATACTGTGTAACTAATAAGAAACAAAATATTTGATCTATGACCATTCAAGATGGAATGGTATCCACACCCTCTTTCTGTACTCATGCCCCGCATGCCTGTTCAAAAGAAGAGGAAACACTTCTGTGGAGTCAGATGTGGGCTTTCTGCTGTGGATGGATTGTTTTACTCACCATATGCCAACCAACTTACACCATCACCCTTCCTAATGTTGATCCCCAGGATCGAATCCTAATATGAATTTATATTTCCAAATAACACCAGTACTCTAAGAAGAAAATTATAAAAGTAATTTAGAAAATGGAAAGAGAAGACACAGGTTCCTTGAGCATCATTATTTAGGAAATTTTTATTTAGATAAATAATAGCTTCTTTTCAACAGATACTGAATTCCAGGTATGGTGGCTTGCTTAGGTCCTGATATACTAATATATATTTGTTATATTTCCTTCCTGGCATCCTTTAACTCTTAGAGCAGTCAGCGAAAACAAACAGGTAAGTAAATAAAGAAATAAAATCTCTCCAGCCAGAAATTACTATTATTTCATGGGTTCAACTTTAAATACATTATTAGGTATGCAGAACCGTCTAGAGGAACACTAGGAAGATGTGGTGTTTACTCTTAGCATTGGTAGATGTCATTTTCATTGGCATCTGTGTTCTTTATCTGACTTCTTTCATGGCATGAGCACATAAGAGTACAGACTTATCCTGTCTTGAACTGGATCTTTTGAAAATGAAAGAATCTGCAGATTTTCTACTGAATTAAGTCCATGGCTATTACAGGACTGCATTTGAATTATCACAAATTAATAGCCACCTCTAAGCAGAGGTTTATAATATAATTTTCAATGCATACTAAGGCACATTTAAATATTAAGCATCAGTAATATGAAAAATGCACATTCATTAAATTAGAAACCTACTAATACTTATCTCTATGCAACAGAAACTTCCATAGAAAAAGAATGCAAAATGGAATAACGAGTTGAAATTCCAGGTAGTAACATTTTTTCCATATCTGCAACATATTTGACTGCAAAGGTCTACATATCACAGCAAACAGTGAGGTCACCTGCGTCGCATGAAATAGAAAACTGACCATAGCTGCATCATAGTCATCATATTTCAAATAATACAACCACTGCAAAACAGTAGCTCATATTTTCACTACACCAGAAGCTGTCTCTTGACAGCAGTCAATAGGAGCTGGATATAAGTAATCGGCTTAATAATACTGAAAGGAAAGCAGTTCAACCAGATCAACAGATGAAAGAGAGAATAATTTTGTCTCTAGGGTATCAGGGTATCAAATAGACAGCAGAAAGTGCAGAGGTATTAGGAGACAGTAAGCAATAAGACACATGTATCCCACAGCTTTAGTAGAAATTACAACAAATGAGAAGTTTTTCCACAGGTTTTCAATAAAGTAGGTATTAATGTTTTATATTCTCATTGAGTCAAGTCAATGAGACTGAAGAAAATTCCTGAAGAAAAGCAAAGTGTTTTAACTTCAACAGGTGCAAAACATAAGGTCCTTCAAGAAAACAAAGCAAGCAGGAAAGAAACATTGCTTTACAGTCACTTTAGCAACCAGCTTCTCTCCATAGCAACCGTGTCTTGATGCAGTGGTAAAAATGCTTACAGAATTATCAGTTCATTGAGCTCATGTTGTTGCTTGTCATATTAAGAAGGTTCTCTTTTCTTTAGCATCCAAACATATAAAGGAAATGCTCTGTTGGTCTTACTCTAGTTTCTTTTGATACACCAAGAGAAAAGTTTATTTTGTTGGGTTTCATTTCAAAGATGACTGGCTGAGAGAAGTCAGTCTAATTTCTCCTTAAGAGCTCAGTCATTTAGATCCTGAAATTCTCCAATGGGTCCCAAAAAGGTTTACTTTACCTTCAACATGACGAAAAAGAACAGATGTGGAAAGGAGCCAGTGTATGGTAGAAAAGGAATTGGTCCTGCTGTGTGAGTTTCTTACCAGTTATAGAAGAGACTAACTCTCAGTTGTTCCTTGGCTGCCATCTTCAGCACCCAACAGATCCAGCCTCACAGTTCAGCCCGTATCTTGTTAATACAGAAACAAATACTTTTGCATATGAATTGTGTCTATTTATTCTATGAGAAACACAGATGAGAAAATGAAAACAGGGCTCTAAACAATACAAGCGAATGCATGAGTTGTTGTCTGAAATAACACCCATTCTATTGGAACATGCATTCTTACCATACAAACAGATAAAGAGAAGTGCTAGGAAGTACTTGGGGTTGTTACTGTTGCTGTTTTCAATCTGCAAGCAAAGAAATTACATATTTGCTATCAGCTTTTCATAGATAAGATGCAAAATTAACCTCCAGAGATGAAGTTCAAAATATCATGGTCAGATTTATCCCCAGAAAGATAAGTGTAGACCTACCTTATTGAACTGAAGGAGGAGAAAACCGTGCAGCTCAGCCACCATCTCTTCAAAGGCTGTGGAAGTAGATCCTGGTACAGTAAATGCAAATATTCTGTGAACTTCCCCCCAGAAATCTGCACCTTATGCCATCTTTCCCAGGACAAAAGCACAGCAGAAGGCTTGGCAGCTGATGGTGATCTGTCAGAATATGTTTATCATGAGAGAGAACAGTTGCTATGATTCTGATCCTGGCTCCAGCCTACAAAGCCCCACACAGAAGAAAACAGTTCAAGATATATTAAGCATATGCATATAGAGGCAGACAGATAAAAGTTTCTTTAAGTGAGCACCAAGTGAGCTGAGCATAAGCTTATTCAAGACTAGAAAGTAGAGCAAAGGTTGTTCTGCATTGTCTGAAACAAAAAAAATCAGACTTATGATGAAAAGAAGACCGGAATGCCATTTTATTTTGCGCATTAAATGAGATGTTTTTCTCACCATGTAAGAAGATATAATAAGTATGTTTCCTATTATGATTATGTCTGTTTTGTTTTTGTTAAAATCCAGCGACCCAATCATTGCTGTGATAATATGACACTGTGAGTTGTTATGATGTGCTGGCTTCACAACTGCAGTTAGCTGGACAAGCAAAAATTCTCTTCCTGTGTAGCAATAGTTGGATGTGAGTTTTGGGAGCAGAAGAAGAACACAGTATACTGAGTAGAACAATCAATACTGAATCCTTTACATTATTCATTTTTATATAAAATTCCCCTGTTGTACAAGTTAGGATGGAATTTGAAAGTTTTAAGTGGAGACACTACGTGAAAAACATTGGTGATGGAATAATTAAAAGAGCTGGCAGGAAGAACTAAGGGAACCGACATTTACACTATAACCTTAGGTTACAAAGCTAAACAGCTGAAGGGAACAGAGTACATCCTTAAATACAACATTTTGAACTCTCTGTAGGTTCAGCAATGTAAGATCAACAAAACAAATAACTTGTCTACTGTTCTCATTTTCAAAATTCTTGGTATTTCAGAAGGAATATAAAAAAGATTTTTTTGCTGAGCATTTTTCCCTTCTGAGCTAAATTCTGGATAAAAACTTTTGAGCAAGGCCTGGGTCCTAGATAAAAAAAGTGGCCAGAAATATAATGGAAACCTTAATAAATGAGAGTTAGTATTGGAACTGGAATTAAAATTGATTCTGTAGTGCACAGAAGCCTAAAGTTAGAGGGCCAGAACAGCTGGGAACAATATAAAAGTAAATGCAGAGCACAGATTAGACAGATCAGAAGATCAAGGCTATATCGTCTACTCTTTATGGTTTCTTGACAAGATTTTCTGCTCTGAAATCTAAAAACCCAATCTTTTTTTAGTAAACAAAAAGCTGACAGGAGGTTTTCAAGAAGATATAATATATCCATTTATTTCTTACTTGCAGAAAGCATGTGAAGTTTGGTAGGGGAAAACCTTCAGGTTAGGAAAGCATCTCCCTCTCCTCACTTCTGCAGTGGAAGAGATGTTTAGTTTCCTGTGCATTATAAATTCAAATGGTGGTCCTTCTGACCATGCATTCCTGAAAAAGCAGAAACTAATACTGAATGCTTTAACTTGACGAGTAAACAGCAACAAGAAACAGTGACACATCAATAAACATTGCACAGGCATTCCACGTTTCACCCCCGATGCTGAGATCTTGTAAATTTAGTTTAGTTCCACATCACATTGGGGAAAACACATTCACAGCTTTTCAACTGTTTTTTGGTAAATATAAATGTAATAAATTACATAATCTTCATAAAATGCAGCTTAAAGGAGGGTTATTTAGACTGAAAAGCTCACATGTTAGGACACGGTAGATTTACACTTCCTGTTTCTTTGCCATTGTGCTTATGCAACGTGACATGATTTTTGACTTCTGGATATTTGCCACAGGCTGTTGTCTCACTCAGGTTGAAAGCTGCATAAGAAAATGAAAATATGATCCTGCAGGTCTTTATCTTTGCAAATAAAACATTTCTGGATATCTCCTTATGAAGCATTTTTGGGGTTTTTTTAAGCTATATATATATATATATAGCTTATATATTTGCTGCCCAGCAGAGAGGGACCTAGGGGTGTTGATTGACAGCCAGCTGAACATGAGCCAGCAGTGTGCCCAGGTGGCCAAGAAGGCCAACAGCATCCTGGCCTGCATAAGCAATAGTGTGGCCAGCAGGACGAGGGAAGTGATTGTGCCCCTGTACTCAACACTGGTGAGGCCGCACCTTGAATCCTGTGTTCAGTTTTGGGCCCCTCACCACAAGAAGGACATTGAGGTGCTGGAGCAGGTCCAGAGAAGGGCAACGAAGCTGGTGAAGGGTCTGGAGCACAGGTCTTATGAGGAGCAGCTGAGGGAGCTGGGGTTGTTTAGTTTAGAGAAGAGGAGGCTGAGAGGAGACCTTATCACTCT
>VZTO01026982.1:20719-31777 GCA_013400615.1 Syrrhaptes paradoxus
ATGATTCTATGATTCTATTTGTGGTTAGCAGCTGAGTACCTACATTGTTTTTAGAATTTACATTCTGAATAAATTAGGCATCTTGTTTTATCTGGTTTCACTTTGTAGTAAGCTAGCATGAGTCTAGGAGCCTCTGGGGCAATTTATCTTCATGCCTTTCTTCGTGCCTCCATAACTGGATGGCATTATAGGCACTTCAGTGCCTGAGTTCATACACTTCACTCTATACAGAATAACCAGACCCAAACCACAACTTCAGTACTCTACTTGTTTTACCTAAAATATTATTCCATCTAAATCACATGGTTTTACTGAAATTTAAAGGTCATCTCAAAGAACCGTAAGAACTTCTGCCTATACAGAAATTTCATGCAATACTGGTTTTCCCACCATTATGTATGGCTTTCCATAGATCCTACGAAGATGTAAATATTTAAAAAACTTGTCTGTGTTTACTGGGTAGTAAAAATGATAAATTAGTTCCTGTCCCAAAACTGTTTTGATATTTCTGTGTGGCCAGGTTCTTCCTTTAACACGAAAAATAATACTCAACAAGAAACTGTGACCTTCTCAGGATATTAGAAGTGTGGTCATTAAAAGATGCAGAGGATTGTTGTTTGAAAACTAGCACTACCCTTCAGTGAATTTTTAGCAGTTTTCTTCTTTCTTGGGAAAGAGGAAATGCAGGGAAATGACGTGCTAACTGACAGCTTGTCAGCAGAAGCATCATTGAGAACATTTACTATGAAATATGAAGATAAAATTGCTTTTTCTGCAAACTACAGTGGAAAGCTGTCAAATTCGGGTCTGTTCCTGTTCATAATGAACTTCTGCTGCTGTTACATTGTTCTGACTGATGCAGGGATTATAAATTATTCTTAGGCATGTACTCTTACCTTTGTCATTTGCATGTATTTTGGAAGTATTTTGAACATTTGTTATGCCCACAACCTGAGGGCCTTAAGCTGTTCATCCCCTGTTCTTCACTTGATGGGAGTAAAGAGCCTATGTAAAAGCAACAGAAGTAACTTCTCTGCAAATGTAGACTTTCAGCTGTAGCATCAAATTGAGTTAGCTGTTTGCTTATCTTCTCTCTTTTTCCATAGATTATAGAATTTATGGCTTAGTCACTTTTAATCTTCTTTCTGCTTACCATTTGTATTTCCCCCCAGAGATATTATATCTTTTTGCTGTTGGAATTCTTAAATGTCAGATAACAGCTTCCTCCCCAAAAATGTTTCTCAAAAATATTTTGGCAATTAAGGACAAAAGCCTTCAAATCAGACATGCCTTGTAATTACCTTGATTTTTAAGTGCCTGATTATGCCTGATTTTCTGAGGCACAAAGCGTCACGTCCCTGCTAAACACAATGGAGACTATGGCAGAATGGTGCTCATGGAAATCAGGGACAAACATCTGGCACTCACCTTCATTGCAATGGGTCTCTATCTAATCCCACTGCAGTTAGCTTGGTTAATGTCAGATAACTTGGTTGTCTCAAGACAACAACACGCTACAGAAAACGTAGTTAGCTGAAGATCAAGGTTTTGTCAGGGTATTGAACTGGTTCCATGCTGAAAAATTAGGGTATCATTTTCAAAACTGATTTTATATCTACACCATGAGAAACAGAGTGCAGTTATTAAGATATTTGTCTTCCAGAATATTTCTGTCCTTTCCAGTACAGTCTTCTACATCACAAGCAGGATGACCTGCACATGACTCTATAAACAGCCTTTGCCAGTTTAGTATTTGGTAGCTAGTTCTTGTTGCAACATTGGACACTGCTTGTTTCCTTTCACTCTTCAAAGTGGGAAAACAACTTGACTTTCTGCCTCAGACTATTAGATTTTAAATATTTCTGTTCGGTCACTTTAATTTATAGATGTATTTTTTTTAAATTCCCTGCATACTGTAGTCAGCTCTGGCTCCCTCAGCAGCATGTTCGCACAAGTAGGACGTGTCAAGGATCAGTGTTTCACTGTCAGTGTTCAGTAAGGATGCATGCAAGGGAGGGAGCATGCCAGCAATGGAAACTGGTTTCATCCATCTCTTCTGTCAAATTAAGAAGCTTTGAAACAGATAAAAAAAACCCCTTGCCATTCTACTGCTAAACATTTTAAAAACTTAATTGTAGGGAGCTACTGACAGATCAGAACTATGTCTTTATCTTATGGAAGTTGTTCATAATTTGCTCATAATTAAAAAGTCTCTAGAGAAATGGAGGCAGAGTTGTTTGTGCATAAACCCACCTTTTCTCCTTTGGTAGCTCTTCTTTTAGCATTCTACAAGCAGAGGGTAGATCCTTCCCTTGGAAAGCCAGTAATTTCCTCCATGGTCAGCATTAGGGAGGCCACCAAGTGACGTCAGGTACTTGGGCAGCACTCCTGGCTGTTTGTGTGTGGCCTAGAGCAGCCCTGCTGAATAAAAAAAAATGAAAAAAGGAAACATTAACATCATAGAAAAGGACAAAACAACTGCCAAATACATTAGGATCAAATAAAAAAAAAATTGTGACTGCCTATGAACCACACAATAGCACAAAACACCTCACAGTGTGGTCCTAGGCTGCAGGTCTGAAAAAACCTCAGAATTCAGAGAACTTCAGCAGTTGCCTCAGGCATACAAAAGGCTGCAGGAAAATTAACTGAAATCTTTGTAACATTTTAATTAAAAATCTTGGTTTTGGTAAAAGCATAAGAGAGTTAAGGTTTATTTTTTTGTTCAATAGTTTAACGATAAAGCAGGTAAACCAAATATTATTTTTTTTTTCGTAAGTCCTTATCTATCCCATTTGTTCTCACTGATAGGTAAAAGAAAGTAAGATATTGAAAGTGAACTATTTAAAACTCCCATATATAACTCACAAGTAAAAATATTCATGAGGGATTAATATTTCTTTTTATTAAAAAAAAATTCTTTGCCTCTATTTTCTGACTAATCTGAGACCATAAGTTTTAAATGTATTTCTTTGTGTAAAGCAAGCTTTTAAAAATTCAGAGGTTTACAAGCTGCTGTGAAATACATAGGAAAGGTAAATGGATAATGAATACTACAACTGAATAGTACGTTATACATATATATATATATGTTGTACAATATATAATTACCTGTGCTACAATACAGGTACAACTATTACCTGTTTATTAATACTTTCTGAAAGCTCATTACTTATTTTTGCTCCTGACTCATGACAAAATTTATGTTACTGTGGATTTCTTTACTATGACAAAGTTGTGTGAAATGATCAATACTTAACTATTCAAGAAGATTAACTTTTAAGGTCACACCATCAAAATTTCTGTCAAGAAGATTTTCCAGGGAAAAACAGAATACTGTGCCTTGTGCCAGTAATACAGTATGTTCTTCTCTGTGCAGGCTCAGAATATTTTGCTGGTGAGTAAGTCTATTACATGGCCATGCATGATTTTGTTGTGTTCAACATGTTCATACAGAAATTTTTTTCTGAACAGAATTTGAAAATTTCATTTTCTGGAATCTGTGAATATCTTGCAGTTTGATTTGGTTCCTGGATTTCTGGAAATAATGGATAAGAAGTGATATTAGAATTCGATGTCACATCTACAGTAAAATATTTTTATGCAGTTAAGATCCTTTTGAATGACAGTGAATGTGCTATCCTGATATGTTCCATGTCCAGACATATTAGATTCACAGAACCTGTATCACCATGTGTGTGCACATAATTCTATCCTGGAAATCCTGGACATAAAAATGTCAACCATTACATTTAAGGAGAGGTACAGTGTAAAAGATCCACCTGTTCTCTGCTCATCCCTTCACCTTTACACAAGGGAGTAGTGACCCTGTAAAAGTTGTCTCAGCACTATTTTTGGCATTGCTAGATATGCCTACACAGAGAAATATGGGATACTTTGACACATTAGGGATTGTTAAATATGGGAGTGGAACAATTATTATAATTGTTGTTGGTTTTATTTGATTTTAAATACTTTCCCTTAAATTACTTTTTAATTCTCCATACCAAATTCTCACAACAGTAATTTCTTGGGATCACGAATTTTACTCCTAAATTGTTAAACAAGTAATAAATATGAGGAAAGTGTTACCTGCTTCAGCAGCACAGGTACAACCAGTAATTTTCATCAGGTCAGTACCAGTCAGAACAGTGCAGACCATGTTATTTGCTCTAGTTAAAGAAAACTCTTCACATTTGGATGCACAGATGCAAGTACAGACAATCACACCACCAGGATTTAATCTCATGTAACTGAGGTCTTGCCTCTCTGTAACCAACCAGCTGAATTATACTTACGAAAGTATATTGCAGAAACAAACTTTCTTTAGACAGCCAGAACTTCTTCCAGAGGAATCTTGAATTTTTATAGGAGCTGAATACAGAATCATAGAAAGGTTTGGGTTGGAAAGGACCTTAAAGAACATCAAGTTCCAACCCCTCTGCCATGGGCAGGGACACCCTCCACTAGACCAGGTTGCTCAAAGCCTCATCCAGCCTGGCCTTGAACACCTCCAGGGATGGGGCATCCACAACCTCCCTGGGCAACCTGTTCCAGTGTCTCACCNCCCCACATCTGAACACAGTACTCCAGGTGGGGTCTCACAAGAGCAGAGAAGAGGGGGAGAATATCTTATGTCCCTTAGGATTTGTTTAGGTTGATCTTCTGCTTTTTTATTTGTTTTCCAAAGTCTGAATTCATACTGTTCCTAGTATCTTCTGTAGAATCTTTTTTCCAGTTTGAGACTCAAATCTACAAAATGCCGTGTAAATCTGTTATTTAATTTGTGAAGTAAATTCCCTGATGCTTCTGAGGCAATCCTGTTATATTTTCCTTCTTCAACACAGAATAGGAGCAAGGAAAGTAGATGAATCAGAAGAGGCAAACTACAGTTGAGCAACCCTCTTCTATACGTGAATGTAGAGTAACGTTGTCACTCATATGCCTAGTTCAGAAATCAGCAGTGGAGTTGTGTTTCCTTTCCCATTTCAGCATGTCACTTTGCCTTGAGAAAGCTGAAGGAGAGTTGCCATGCTGGTGATGGGGAAACATTTCTTCCTCTTTTCAATCCCATCAAACTTAAAGCCATATGACCTACCTTATTTTAAATCCTTTTAAGATCAAGCCTTACATAAAGAAAAAAAAATGTGCAGTTATAACACTTAGTCTGCCAGAAATATGCACTCCAAATTTGAGTGGTCAAACTATTAGGTTCCATCAGCATCTGTGTACTAGCAACAAGGGTCCTTCAAGAACATCAGAATAGATAGGACACGAAGGCAGGAGTGTCTAACTGTTGCTCAAATTTATATACTTATACTGAGACATAAGAACAAAATGTCAGTTAGGTAATCTTTCTCTCCATTCAATACCAATCTGACCTGGACACAAACATACCATCAGGTGTTGGGCACTCTAATCAAGGAAAAAATGTGGTTTAGGTAGGTAATGACCACAGGAGAGGAACAAGAACAATAAGTAATAAAAAAATATAAACTACTAGAAAATACTGAGAAAAGATTTTATTACGGCTAGGAAAACAAACAAATCAACCAACAAACAAAACCAACCCAAACAAAAAAAAACCAACACACCCACTACCTTTTAGGAGACATCATTTTCAAATATATAAAAAACTACTGCAAAACAACTTGCTTCTTTTCCCCCTAGTCCTTGAAGATAGAAAGGGAAATATCATATGCCGGAAAGACTGTGGAATCATAAAGGTAACATTTCTAAAAAGTACAGGGACAAACTCCCAAAGGAACCTAAGCAGTCGAGAACAGTAGTATGTCTGTCAGGAATCTCTCAGTTCATCTGTCTGTCTATCTATCTATCTGTCTACTGGGACACAGTGTAAAAGAGGGATTACCTAAAGTACTTTTTTTTCCTCTCACTCTGAGATTTTTCCATTTTAACTCTCTTTTATATGAAGAAGCATTTTCAGTCCCTGCTGTCCCTTCCTATCAAAGAAAAAACTTAGGCAACAGCTGGCTGATCAGAAGTCAGTATGACAATCAGAACAGAATGGCAATCAACAGAGCTAAATCAGAGCAAAACCAGAGTAAGATGAACACCACATTCTGAATCTTGACTTTCCAAACCATAACACAGTACACTTTTACCGAAGGCTTTATTTAAGATCAAAGGAAATATGAGACAATGAGCTTAAGAAAAATCTTTCACACACTCAGCCTTTACCTAGGGACTTCATGCAACTGCAACCGAAATTGAAGGAAAGCCAAGCTCTATAAAACCTAATTTTAAGATTTAGAAAAATCTTACTTTGATTTCCTGTTCCCATATGGACTGTTGACAAATAGATTCTGAATAATTCCACAAAATGGCCATGCCTTTAGTTAGATTGGACTGATATGCCATCACTGACTCTGATGTATACGCCTTGATCTGCACCAGGTAGAAATCCATCCGTTTTGCTTTTACACACTCTTATTTTAAATATTGTTGTTGATAACAAATTTTATAGATTAAATCAGACAACAAGTAATAACCATATTTTTTCCATTTCAAATTCTTGTTTTACATCTTTTTTTCTGCAGTCTTGCCTTACAATATAATCATATTTAATTTCATGAAAGACTTGCATATAAGTGGTAAGCGATTACAGTTCAACAGAGGAAACAAAAAAAGGGAGGATTTAACATCCAAAAAGACACAATAGGATAAGAAGCAACTCCTAATTCGATTTTGTGACGCGATGAAACATCACTTGAAGTACAAAAATGATGCATGTGGTTTTATTTTGACTGGTTCTGATTTAAGAATATGAGGGAAAAGGGAAAGGAAGATCAGTTATGCACGCTGTGTTTATTGGTTATTGCTTTGCAGGCATATAGGCCAAAGAGAGCTGGCCTTCAAATAGTCAGGTGAAATTACTAGTAGAAATATAGATGAATCAACCTTAAATTTAAAATATAGTATTCAAAATTTGTGGGTGACCAAGGGTAAATACTTAAACATCTGATCAAACATAGATCTCTACAATCCAGAGGTCTATGTCTTGCTAGTCATCTGGTTTCCCTTCATAACTAGAGGAGGCACATTATTTAAGTAAGATCTACACAATACCTATCCAAAATTAAGTGAGATAAATTCCGTGATCAATCTGTTATTATTACCTCAACTAGCTGTTTAAAGCTAATCAGGACATCTCATGACACCTGCAAAATGTACAAGCTACGTATTTGTTTTGCAGTATCAACTTTCGCTCAGTAGGAAAGCCATGGAGAGAAGCAGAACACTTTTCTAAAGTACACACTGTCTGGATGAATGCAGACTTTGAACGTTGGTGGCTTTGCAAATCACTTTCAACCAATGAGGCCATGCTTAAAATCTGAACCCTTAGTGGGATTCCTGATTAAGCTACCTTCTGCTTTTGTCCATGAAATATCTGCATGTAAATCAGAGTTTTCTTGAATTTTCTACTTTTTCAGATTAGTAGACAAGTTGTAGGGGGATTTTTGGTAGGAAAGAGACTGAAAAATTGGAATAATAATCTTTCTAAACATGAGAGAAACATACACTGCAGCAGTAACTAGTAATCTAAGACAGATGATGTTCTATATTTCAGGAAACGAGGCAGTCATTTCCAGAAAAAAAATTATAAAAAGGGACATTAAATGTTCAGTTACAGTTAATATTTCTACCATGTCTTTGAAACTAATTTTCCATAAAACTCAGTTGTCCAGATGTTCACAGAGAATAAACACAAGAGCAAATTGAGTATGCTGTTACAAATTAATTAAAAGCCTCTGATAGCACATTGATGGACATGTGTAAGAAGCTACATAGATATCTATTAAAAAAAAAATCAAATATTTGAGACTTTTCCCCCCCCATATTTTAACCAGATGCTGCTGCCATGATTTCTGTTTAGCAGAGAGCTCCTTGTTTCTGAAGTATGAAAGTGTGTTTATCTAAATCCTTTGACTTTATTCGGTTGTGTTGCATTTATGTGCAGCTTTCTTGTAATGTGCTTAGGACAAATAACTCAGGGATCAGTAACTCAAAACCTGCTGTTGCTTGAAGTGCACATTTGCAGTCATATCTAGTTTCAATCAAAACAAAACAAGCAAACAGAAATGGTAGATGCCTTAATTTGAGCTGAATCCAGTGCCCTGTCATATCCAAGACAGCCACACAGGGCTTGGCATCACTCAGGAGGTATAGGAAACCTATGCCCTTCTGGGTCATCAGTTAGAGGCTGGGTCAGACACCCAAGAACATCTAAAACAATTTTAGATGTTACTCTCCAGGCACCTCCATCAAGCCACTCTTCTAAGTACAGAAATGTAGCTTGTTTTGAGGATGAACAGTCAGACTGTCCCCTGGATGAATTTCAAGTTGAAAGACTTAATCTGTCTGAAGTCTATGGAAAATTTCAAAAGAGCAGCAGTCTACAAAGGCTTACAGAGGCAACAGAAGGAGGTATCCTCTGGGGGTGTTCTGTGGTGAAGGTTAGAAAGGTTAATGCTCTCAAACAGATGCAACCTGAAATATAATAGGCACTCAAAGAAGAAACCTTGATGAATGTTTCCTTAGAAGAAGAAAAATCATCTGAATGATTGAGAAAGGAAGGGAAAATAGGGAGAAAAATTTTCTAATTTGCTCTTATTTTTAAGTAATTTAAACTTTTTTCCATTTCTCTGTGTCTTTTATAAATACTCTTAACTGTTTGCCTGTTTTGGATATCCTAGACAAATACCTCTGTTAAAATTTTATCTTACTCTGAATTGAAGGGAATGTGATTTTTAAGAGAAATAGATAACAGCAGGACTGGATTTTAAGCACTGAGGCCTCCAAACTAGCAGAGAGCTGGTAATACGGGAGACACAGAAAACCAACCTTAATGATTCTATGATTCTAAGTCCTTCAATGATGAAAGATAATCAGAAGGACACTTCAGCATGCAGTAAGATGTCAGCTGCAAACTTGTCCCAACCCAAGCCCAGTTTTAAGATGTGAAGGGATAAGGTATTCTTCCAACACAACATTAGCTGAAAATTTACACTGTACAGTACAGTATTTTACCAAGATAAGTGCAAAACCTTCTAAAATGCAAGCAAAAGCATTTTAAAATAGATTGACATTTTTCATTGTTTCCTTCCCTTCCCATGTCCTTCCAGTAGCACCATATTTGCTGCTTCATTCCTTCGTTTCTGTGTCAGATCTATAACACTGCTTCAGATTTCTTCTTAAACTCTAGGGCTGACCTCTTTTATAATAATGAATTTTTCCATATCTATTCTTGATGTAGGAGTTATTTCTTGATGTAGGAGCTGTTAGTTAAAGTGCATGTTTTCTTCAACTGCTAAGTCAGGATTTTGCTTTCTTGCTATAGTCAAAGCATTTCTGTTTCAGCCTGAAAGAACATATAACACCATCCTGGTTAACAAGCTGCCCAAGTCAAATGTAGCTTGAGTCAATGGCTGTTAACTTACTGTAGATTTGGCCTGCTAAAGATTTCTTGGAGCACTAATTCCCCAAAATTATCACCCAAAGAGTTTAACAGGAAGCCTTTATATTATAAACCAAAGAAAAAACGAAGTTATGTTTGCCCTAAAGGGGCTTTTAAATTAGTTTAAACAGGAAAATAAAATGTACAGATCTGAGAGACTGTAGTGATATAAGACAAGAGAAGATTAACAAGAGAAGGATTCTGGGCTAGCTGATATCATATCACATTACAGAAAGGTCAAAAATTCCTCTTTGCCCCGAGCTGAGGTTTTCTTTAAAATATAATTTAACTTGTTCTTTGGAATTGAGTTTCTACCAGGGAATTTATGTGCTCACACTATTAGTTTTAGTAGTACTTCTATCTTGTCAACAAGTTAATGTTCTTGAAATTAATTTCATATTTTTAGAGAAGGCCTGCACTTTATTTCATTTGTTTTCATACTAAGATGTTTAATCATTAAAAAATAAATTATTATTGCACTGCCTCTTTACCAGTTCTAGACTGAAGATTAAACTTGCATATGTAAGACATAGTGACACTACATCAGCAAAGATTCTGTAACTGTGATCCTTGGACCTCCTTATGGTCCAATTAGATTTGTCTTGTAATGTCTTACCAAGCAACAAATCTTTATATTTGCTTGATACAATCATATAAGAAACATTTATCTCTGAAAAATATATTTTTAGAGAATAAACTCCTAAGAAGGGCAGAACAAGACAAAAGCACAATTACTTTTTTGTTTTTATTTTTAGGAAGAGGATGAATAATTATGGAAAACAAGAACAAAACGAAGGATTAAAAATGCCCCCAAACAGTCATTTAAAGTTTTCCCTGCTGTTTTTCAACAAATACTAAATACTTATCCATGTTTAAAAGCTTTGTTTCAAATAACCTATGAAGAAAAATTGGTAAGAGAAAAAAACCCCATTTCAAACAGTTGAAGTAAAAGTGACTAAAGGGATTAAGTAGAGTAATTCTTCAGAGAATCAAATATGGATTTAACAATTCAATAATTCACATATAAATAATAATTATTTTGAATTCCAGGGTTATAAATTATGCAAGCATAATAAGATTTCTCTGAATATATAAATATTCTAATTTAGTTGTATATTCACAAGTACTCATGCTCACTGCAATGGCATTGGCAGTGCTATTTGGAGATTTACTTAACGTAATTTGTTCCTTTGGCAGTAAATCAAATATGTTTCGAAAGTTAGTCAAAGAAGGTTCCTGCATGTTAAACATTAGTATATTATGTGTAAATGACTAATTACAAACACTGAGGATTTTAACTGTCATTAGGCACTTATGATTTATGCAGACGATTACATGCCATTGATAGAAAAATAAATCAAAAGCCAACAAGGCTCAGTAATATGTTTACTCAGTGCAGTGGTAACATGAGGTTCTGGCTAGCTGCAAGTACTTGTAAGAGATTATCAGCTCAGGGAGTCCTATGAGTAGCTTATCTGGTAAATTTTGCACAATGTTGCTCAATGATGTATGCTAAGTGCTCAAGTAGATCTCAAGGGTCCTCTGTACTAGGGACAACAGGTGAAGCTCAGAGCTAAAGG
>VZTO01026982.1:41348-59201 GCA_013400615.1 Syrrhaptes paradoxus
TGCAGAGTCATGAAGAAGATTTAAGCAGGCTTTTGAATCTGTGCGTGACCAGCTGGACTCAAAAACAGTCACAAAAAGAAGCTATTATTTAATATATAGCAGTGTCTGAAGTTCTCCATTTCCTTGTCAGTATGATACTAAAAGGGAATGGAAGAACTGCCTCTGAGGATGTGCAGGAAAAATACTGTACTCCTAAGAAAAGTGAAACTTTTCATGGACTTCACTGTCATCATATGCACCTCTCAAAGAACAGAATTTCTTTTATTTGTCTAAATTTGAGGAATGGTTGACTGACAGTCACTTAACAAGTCAGCCATGTAATTACGGCATACTGACTGATTCCATTAGAAGAGATCAAATAGTGATTGCAATCAAAGATATAATGCTACTGGAATGACTTCTACAAGATAGAAACTTAAATCAGGAAAAGCAGTAAGGACATGTCAAAAAGATGTTAGAAAACTGAGATGCAGTTACACTGGATAAACAGATTATCACAAGGGGAAACTGTAAAATGGAAAGACAAAATAAAGTGAGAAAAATCACAGACTAGCAAGAAGCTGTGATGGACAGAAAGTGTATTAGCTGTAGAAACATGCACAGATTCAAACATCCAACATCCATATTTAGATAGCATGAACTTAAAAATTTTACAGTATTTTGCAACTTAACAAGTATATCAGTACACCATATTAACAGAAAAAAATGTGCAAAAAATCTGAAAAGAACTTCTCTAGAGAGCCTAAATCTTCAACAGCTGAAAGCAGGGATAACAGAGGGCCGACATTTTGCCCCACACACTGAACATTTCTGAATCATAGAATCATAGAATGGTTTGGGTTGGAAGGGACCTTAAAGATCATCTAGATCCATACTGCCACAACTTCTCAAATATGATGGACAGTGGCTTAGTTACTTCATCTGCCAGCTCCCTCAGGACCTGAGGATGCATCTCATAAGGTCCCATGGACTTGTGCACCTTCAAATTCCTTTGGTGGTTTCAAACCTGACCTTCTCCTACAGTGGCAGGTTCTTCATTCTCCCAGTCCCTGCCTTTGCCTGCTGCAGCTTGGGCGGTGTGGCCTGAACACCTGCTGGTGAAGGCTGAGGTAGTACCTTAGCCTTCTCCATATCCCAATAACAAGGGTTCCTGTTTACTTACAGAGAGGGCCCACATTTTCCCTAGACTTCTTTTTATCACCAACATACCTGTAGAAGCTTTTCTTCTTGCCTTTGATGTCCCTGGCCAGATTTAATTCTACCAGAGCTTTAGCTTTCCTAACCTGATTCCTAGCTGCTCAGACAGTTTCTCTGTATTCCTCCCAGGCTACCTGTCCTTGCTTCCACACTCTGTAGGCTTCTTTTTTGAGTTTAAGTTTATGCAGGAGCTCCTTGTTCATTCATTAAGGCCTCCTGACATTTTTGCCTCACTTCCCCTTTGTTGGTATACATCACTCCTGAGCTTTGAGGAGGTGTCTCTGGAACATTAACCAGCCTTCATGGGACCCTGTTTCCTTCAGGCCTTTATCCCCTGGTAATCTACCAAGCAGATCCCTGAAGAAGCCAAAGTCTGCTGTCCTGAATTCCAGAGTAGGGCATTTGCTGTGCGCCCTCCTCACTGCCCTAAAGACCTTGAACTCCACCATTTCATGGTCACTGCAGCGAAGTCTGCCCTTGAGAGTCACATTCCCCATCAGCCCCTCCTTGTTGGTCAAAACAAGGTCCAGCCTTGGAGTCCATTNCTTTATGCTGCTCTTCGGGTGCTTTCCTGATGACCTGTGATCCTTCTCCAGGCTCTGGGCGTTGATTACTGGCTCTGGCATCAAACTGGTTGAGAGTGGGATGGATTGATTTTCCCCTCCCCCGGCATAGGTTGGATCTTGATACCAAAGTGAATATTGGATGGGAAACATAGCTGTGAGCTTTTGAGTGAGAAAACAAGACCATTAAAATCCCCATCAAAAATGCCTTTGGGAAGAAAAATAGTTCTTCATGAAGAATAACATGATCTTGAACTGAAAAACAAGAGGGAAAATTAAGCTGGTTACATTTGTTGTGATTGCTAAGCCCATAAATACACTAAGCATTTATCAGCTTAAATTTATCAGGTTAAATTCAAAAGTCAAAGAGAGATCCTGAAGCTGTGATACACAATTACAAATATGATCTATATTTACAGACTGGCTAAAACAATTTTATGTTGTATTATAATTCAACATTTCTTTGAGAAATCTGGAAACTTGGAGGACCAAACATGAAAATTTTAGTGTACGTTTGCAATACAATTAAGGGGCACAGTGTAAAATGTCATAAATGTACATTAAATCTGTACTTACAGGACATGAAACTCCAGAAGTTTTTGTCTGATGGTTCACAGTCTAATGAACAAAAGGAATAGAGTCTCCTGTAAACTGTTTAAACTTCTTTTTCACAAGAGTCTGTATTTCAGCATGGGGTGAAATTCTGTGATTCAATAGTTTGATGAAAAAAATAAATTAAGACAGTTAAAAGATAATTAAAAGGTTGCAGAGGCTGGAAGGGTTTAGCTCTGCTAAACTTAAGGTCATCACCTGTACAGCACAGTACATCACCGCTGAAATTGTGTTTAGCAGGGGAAAGCAGATTCTCAATTTAACAGAACAGCAGCAGACAGTAGAACAAATTGTAACGTGCAGTGAGAAAAACTGACGAAGACACAAAAATTGCATGGTATAACAGGGATTCAAAAGTATGAAATCCATTATAAAGTGGAGCCACAGCTCATTTCTAGACAGATATTTCACAAACTTTAAAAGACTACGGCTATCAGAAAGGTTACGCCTCATTTCTGGGAAGTACAGAATCCTGAAGATGGGGTTTTGAGGAGAACAAGAGGTAGATGACAACCAGTTCTTAGCAACAAGCAGATAGAATTTGCAGAGATAGTACCTCCTAAACCCAATTATTCTACAGAAATCCTAAAGAAAAAGTAGCAGAGACTGCAAAGGAGCAGAAACAGGATTTTTTCCTGGGATTTCAGCTGGAATTCAGGAAAGATTGACTGAACATTGATAAAGTAGTTAATGGAGCTGTAGCACTGTTTGACAAAAGGAATATGTAGTGTCATTTTTAGTAACTGAACCAGAACACCAGGAGCCAAGTCAGATACATAATTACCACGAAGATATAGTCAGTCTGTGCCCAGTTTTAAGAAACACAGATTGCACAACTCACACCCAAAGAGACAAGCAATAGTCTCTGTTCTCTTATGGTTTTATGGCATCCTCTTTGGGGCACTTCTGTCACATTGTGCTTCTCCTTTTAGTTAAGTAATTGCATAGTCTTATCAAACTACCTTGGAGAACTGTTTTCTTTAGGTCAATAAGGTCTTGAGTTTTTCAGCCTGATAATTTTCCTCTTTCTGCTCCTTAAGGTGCAAATTGTTTGTTCAGCTGTCCTTTGACTGCTACTGTCTACCAGAAGACTACATCACTCTGCTGCAGACCCCAGGCAGGAAGCTGTGCTGCTGGATCATATTTTCTTGCCCTGCCTGTTGAGGAACTGTGCAGCTTTGTGTTGCTGCCACAGCTCACGTTATTCTCCCTGCTGACTCTTGCTGATCCCTGTCAAACTCCCCTCAAACTTTACCTTCAGCTGTAAAAAGCTTTAAGTTTTCCAGAGAAATGTTATATTATTTTGCATTAGTTTTTGCTGTGAGTTATGCAAATTATGTAAATTATACAGAGCCTTAAAACCTCTGGAAATGTGCTCAAGTGTTCTACAGTGTCACAATATTTGCTTGACCTAGGCCTAGATATGTGTAAGGAATCTCTGGATAATGTAAATTTATCAATAATTCATTTTGCAACATGGACAAATTGAAACAGCATGAGAATATCTTGCCTGTAGCAACAAGTGTGTGAGATATTCCAAAATTCAGTTCTGAAAACCATAATCTTGAATAATTTATTGCATGTGATACAGGTTCAGGAATTTGAAAGCTTAAATGTCTAAGTAAAAATGTATGGATCATTTAGTAAACGTTAATATTCAGCTGGAAATGCATATTTAGATAATAAAGGAGTGTGCCAGCACTGCAGAACAGGTCTACTTTTACACAAACTGTGATTTTTCAACATGACAGTCAATTGGTATACAAAAGACTACACCTGAATTGAGAAAATCAGTGACAAATTCATGCACAGCTTCATCAGTGTTCATTATAGTTGTGCTAGAAACGAAGATAAGGCTAGCAACTACTGTAGAACTCTCCTGTCTGAAACATGGGCATAAAGTGTGATACTTCAGATTACTGTGATGCTGGTAGCTATTACAATTTATATTTTAATTGTGATCACTCTACCACTGCATTAACTGTGACAGGAAAGATGATAATTCCAGTTTGAGTACAGATCCCACAGACATCCTTCTTGAAGGTTAATGTCAATATAAGCAAGCTAGTCTGCTTTTTTTTCCTCCCTCTCCTTGACATTACTTATTTCAATACCAAGCATAGATGTTTAAATGTAGGGTTTATCAACTTGAACCACAAATTCATATGGCTGTTTTTTTAAGAGAAAAGTTTATCTTCTTTATGTGACATTTCAAGGGGGTTTTTTATTTCCTTTATTTAGTTTGCTTTCTTATTCTAAAACAGTGAAATAGCTCAATACTTTTGCAACTCCAAAAATTGAGTAAGAGCTATTATAAGTAGATTGAAACTTAGTAATATTTAATTACTGAACAGTGGATGTTGGTATGGACATCTACAGTGGGTAAAGATTCATATCCTGTGGTGACTACAAGGTAATATCATCCACTGATGATACTTTTTCAAACATTCTGTTATGGGCATGTGTCTGCTGTGCTTTAAACTCTGGACTGTTGAGGGTATCATGGAATCACAGAATGGTTGAGGTTGGAAGGGACTTCTGGATGTTATCTGGTCCAATCACCTGCTCATGCAGGGCCACCTGGAGCCAGCTGCCCAGGACTATGGCCAAACAGCTTTTAAATACCTCCACATCCTCCCTGGGCAACCTGTGCCAGTGGTCGGGCAACCTGTGCCAGTGGTCAGTCACCCTCCGATTTTTTCTATGATTCCTGATGCTCAGACAGAGCCTCCTGTGTTTCAGTTTGTGCCCATGTTATCTCTTGTCCTGGTACTGGGCACCACTGAAGAGAACCCAGATCCCCTTAGCAGATTCCAGCTCTAGATCAGTAAATTTGCAAACTTTTATTAATATGAAGATGTTCCATTGATGTGTCCATCCATTTGGCCATGCACCTCCTGGGCAAAAAAAACACTGGATATATTTTGAACAGATATTCAAAGAGAAAATCTACCTTACTTTACACAGCTCAAGAGATACATGAATCTACAAAAAAAAAAAAAAAAAAAAAACAACAAACAAACAAAAAAACCCAAAAAAAACCCCAAAAAACCCAACAAACCAAACAAAAAAACCCAAAGCCATCGTGCCTGCCAGAGCAACTTAGGGAATCATTTTTTTGATTTAAAATTACTTTCACCCTCCATGAAATGAAACTTTCAAACGAGAAGTGAGGGAAAAGAGAGGGAGAAGAATAGGAAGAAAGAGAGGGATAGTAAGAGTGCAGCTACTCCACCTTATTGGGGGAAGCTCTAAGTTCAAGTCAAGAAAGTTCAGGGCTTTATCACACATTAAATTACTTACAAAATGTGGAAAATCTCCAGCAAAGATGAATGAGTCGATTTTACCCTGTGGTGATCTGTAACCTAAGAGGAGAAGTATTTACCTGAAAGAAGCATAAGAGTTTTAAGCATATATTGTGAGTAAGGCATGACAATTCCAAGTGTGATTCTCTCACCTACCAACACCAGGAGCATCAACACATAAAGCCATAGGCTAGTCTGAGTCCTTACTCGTCTCCTCATTTTAGGTCCACTCAAGCATGATACATACATCATATGGAAGTTATTGAGATTTGTCAAATAGATATTTCACTAAAACAATAAAAGACTTTCAAATAAAATTCTCTTTTGTCTCTCCTGCATAGGAACCTTGTCTCTGTGTCCCTCAATTTCTTTACAGATGTTATCACCCTGGAGGGAGAGGAGATCTCTGCCACTCCTCTCTAGAAAACAGCTCGTATTTGTTTCTTAAATTATGATATTACTAAGGCCTCTGTAATTGCCTGGCAGTTATGACCAGTCCTTAAGTCAACAATTCCTGTGATCCTAAAGTTGATCTCTTTGTCTTTCTTTGTAAATCCTTCTGTGATTTTGAATGCCAATAAGAAACACAGTTTCTATTCTACTTCCCCCATTCCCAGTGCCATGATACACACACCATTTTCCCTGGGCTTCACCTTCAATCAACCCACATTCTAATCTTCTGATGAAGACTGATGTACAGCACAGGTCCTTGCAATACACCTATCCCTCAATCTTGGAATAGACTACTGGGAACTGATGAAAAATTTACAGCAGCCTTGGTACAATAATATAAAGTCCTTAGAGCCACTTCAGCACCAGGGAGTGCCACGCTCCATGTCAGGCCATGCATCCCGCAGCTATTCTCAAACACTAGCAGTTGAATGCACTTGCTGCATAATTTGTGTGCAAAATTACTTCACTTTCTTTTGCTTTAGGTGAATAGGAATCCCCAAGTTCACAGTGTTCTGGCCCTCATCGGTGTTGAGAAACACCATTTTATTAGTAGAGTTCACAGAAACGTAACTTGGGAACAGCTTCTAACTCTTGGTGTAATGGAGTAACATTGGTTAGTGGTTACAAAATTGATTGGCCCTATAAGGGAAATTAATTGGCCATGAAAGGGAAGAAAGGAAAACTGTACACTTCACTTAACTATCAAATAAAATAGACTGAAAGTTCCTTCTATAGGCAGCAAAAGACTTTAATGAAGTTTTCAGTGCTATAAGGTGGCAGATGATTCAGAAAACCACAAAAAACTATATTAAATAGTACTAAGTAAAGTAAGACAGACTCTTTTATGTCTTCTAGCACAATTTTATCTTCTTTTTTTTTTTTTTTTTTTTTTTTTTTTTATTTTTTTTTGTTTTTTTTTTTTTTTTTTTTTTTTTTTTTTTTTTTTTTTTTATTTTTTTTTTTTTTTTTTTTTTTTTTTTTTTTTGTCCCAGAAGTGCGAGTGGATCTGCAAGTGCCGTAATGTATTGGAAAGTCCCTGTGTTACATTGCATATTTCTTGAACTGGAGACAAAAATATTCTTCTAATAGTAACACAGCAGTGGTTCGAACTATGCACCCTGTAATACTATTGTAATTCCAATTAATGCCTCTAAAGTCAGTAAGGTTAAGCTAGACTGTGATTAGTTCAACATCACAACAGCCTGTCCAAGGTTTTCAGAAGCAACGACAATAAAATATGCTGATTTTGCTAAAATGACAAAAGGGGAAAAAAAACCAAATCTATGTTAAATGTTATTTAATGCCTGGTTTATAGATTTCTTTTTTTTCCTGTTTCATGCTGTAAAGAAGAGGTGGCAGCTGTAGTGCCTTGCTAAACGGGAATGGAAATCACTGTATTTAATGCTTGCCTACAGTAGTGGAACACTGCAATCAGTGACTCAATGATGACTTATTTCCAGTCTCTGTTCCTGCATAAAAAAGCTAAAACAACATTTTTTTTTTAAGGATCATTATTATCAGTGAGAGGGATGAGGGATCTCCATGTTCAATAAATAAACTGTGCATTTAGGTGCTTAAGTATTAAGCAAAATGTTTGGTTCAGATGACCAGCTGAAAGCACTATGAATAGGACCACCCTGGCAGATAGATGGATCTAGAAAATTTGTCTGCCCATTGCCCAGCAGTCTGTGCTCACCAGTAAGTAAATGAGAGCTTAGATCAAACTCTGTTGTTACGGGCACAACAAATCATTGTAATTACCGTATAATTCCAGGTGTTTGTGTTCATTTTATATTTCTTAACTGCTATGGCATTGTTATACAGGTGGCTTTTATATGTTTTCTTGCTATTTTCCTTCATTACGTACCTCTAAGATGAATGCAAAAGTGATAAAGACCATCATTTTTCATGCTAATAAACAACTCAAAGTATTGAGAAACATCTGAATTCTTGACAAATTCATATAAAACTCAGTGTCGCTTAATTATATTTTGTTGCACTGTGAAAACTGTTTTAATGTTACAGAGAATGGCCACTGTACAGTGCCTGAGAGGGGTTTAGACTTTCATTGCACTTTAGCGAACATGGGGCAACCAATCAGTGCAATGGTTACTAACATTTGATTGTGTCACCCCTTCTACGTGTACAGAAGTTCTTTCACTCTAACCAGATTCTCAAATGTCCCATGAAAGGACCTGAAGTGACAGCAACTTCTGCATTCATGTCTGTTGCTCTCAACAGGTGTGAGGAAAAAACAGCAATCTCACCTACGAATTTTGAACGATGAAGAGCACATAGTGAGGAAAGACACTGACTCACTGCAGAAGCCTCCTTTTGGAGAAGGAGTGCCCTGGAGCTGTCAGCAGGTTGAGCAGCATTACTACCCAATATTGCTAAGTCAGCCCCCTTCACCTTTTCTAAGTTGTTGCACCTGGTTTCCTGAAGAAACCACAAACATTCCTTTGTAGCACAATGGAAGTTTTTTCAGTGCTGGCAGTAAAGGCAAGGAAAGTTCTGTTTTGTCAAGTGTTTTCTTGTTTTCAAGAGCAAGTTCCTGCATTTACTCTTGCTCTGGCTCTCCTCTTTCCATGGGTTGTAACTGAATGATGTCACGGTAGTCAGCTGTCAGAGTTACCTTATGTATTTTTACAACACTCATTAAAAATGCAAAAAGTTCATAATTACAATATTTGCTTCATTTTCCCCTTTTCATCTTCATTAACCTTATATATATGGTTACATGACATGCAGCTAATATATGCAGAAAACAGTGAAAACCTGGAGCTTACCCATAGCAACAAATATTTATCAAAGAACAATATATCCATGACCTTTGCTGCTGTATAACAAGGTAAAAATAAAACAACTTCTGTTAATAGAAATGTGTATGTAGCAAGAACATGGATCCACATGACCTTTTTTTGAAAGTCTCAAAATCAGTGATTAGAACTGATGTTAAAACAAAATTCCCACCTCAGATTGGTATTTGACCTAATCTTTCAACCCACTAAGTCTCCATACACATAATTATGTGTCTAACCACAGTGTGTATCAGAATTGTGACCTGTTAAAATTCATACTATATTTAGATTTTTGCAATGAAGAAGATAAAGCACCAGTATATTGTATCATTTAAACAACATATTCCCTTCATGTGTGCAGAAGAGATTATAAGGTAAATTTATGATATACCAAATTGTGTCCTCATAAATTTTCAGTATTTGTCATGAACACCAGACTCTCAGACTTCAGTAGTATTTATCTTTCCTGTTCTGTGAAGTCTTTCTTTAAATAATGAAGTAATTGGTTCAAAGTTGCCATGAAAATCTGCAGGGAGAAAAAAAGAAATCACAAACTCAAAGGTCATAAAATCTATAAAATCAGTACTTTCTTACGCTATGAGGGTCATCTTTAGGTCACAGTTCCACCCGGTGCTCAGGTGAACAACTAAATCTTGCAGCTCACTTTTCATTACTCTGTGAGGAGCACAAATACTGAATGTGTCAGAAAGTCTAATGGCAAGAGTTATACTGCACCAGTTATAGCTAGACTAGACTTGCTGTCATCATCTCTTTTTACTGGAAAGTCAATACAGTGTCCACTGGATAAAAATGTTGTCCAAGGCATCTTCTTTTGGACAAAATTCATGGTGAGGAGTGAATTTTTCCAGAATATTTCAACTACTCAGGATCCAACAGTGCTTCTAGCCATGAGCCATGATATATTAACTGGAACAAAGGAGCCTAAATGTATCTGGAAAAAAATTAATTACTCTGAGACTCTGGGCTTCATTCATTGTTTTCTGTCGCTCTGGTAGCACTCAGGGCCACATGACATGTAAAAATATTCCACATTAATAGAACTTCGTCTCCCCACCCCCTGCATGGCTTGAACTGAAATACATTTTTTTTCATTTTTTAAATAAAATATCAACATTTAAAATAATGATTTAGAATAGAACAAAGTTTTTAATATACTGGTACTGTGTGTTACCAGTAGAGAATGTAGTCACTATGAAAAAAATCGGGGTAGCTCTCTTCCTCACTGATAACTGGTTTGGGATTTTAGTGGGGTGTTTTTGAACATTTCCTCATTTGCGAGCAATGCAGATATTCACTTTGTTATATTCAGATATTATTTATAATGCAGTTGCTAAAAATACAGTAGAGAACAATGACAGCAAGGTCCGCTACAATGACAAATGACATCCCATTTCTTATTGAAAAGACCGTGTCCGCTAATCAGCGTGTATAAATGCTTCTTGGTGCCTGTGGCAAAATGACATTTTAAAGGCTATTCCCCTTTCTCCACTTGTAAGCGAGGTATTTGCCACTCCAGCTCAAACTAAAGTAAAGGAAAACTCCCTAGACACTAGAATGTGAGTCTATTGCCCAATAAAAGTGAAAGATTTTTTAAAAAAAGGAAAAAAAGTATTTTTTATTATTCCCTGCCCAGGTCTCACCTTCCTTGGTGTGGAACAGGTTAATACACCCCTCTGGCTTTGATCAGGTTCTTGAAAGTCTGACATTCTGTTCATATTTGAGATTTTGTGTACCCATTCCTGCCCTCACCACTTTCCTTCTCCAGACCTATCCTATTGCTGAATAAACAATACCGTTCCCTGCTGTTTAACCACAAAGAATTATTCTGACACTGTAATAAGACAGGGCTAAGGAAACCACTGCGGAGTTACAAAGAACATCTAGGAACTTGCTAGGTCAGACTGGCAATTCATCTACTCTGATGATGGGTTATTGCATATACCAGAAGCAGCAACTCACGCAGAAGGGCACACAGAGGGGTCCAGAAACTCAGCTGAGGACAGCATAAGGGCTGCTCAGCAGTAGGGCACAGTCCCCAGCAGTGGCTGGAGCATTTCCCCCAGCACATCTGAGATCTCAACTGGAGTGCAAATGCATCTCTTCAAGTCCAGGGCTGCAGAGGTGCCTGGGCTCTCTTGCTGAGGCTGTAGTAGCTGGAGGTGGGCTCCTTGCCTGCAGGAAGAGTGCACTGGTGGGGGGTCTGTCTTGTCAACTAACAGAGCTGTGACAGGAGATCAGCATCAGAAATGGCAAGAAAAATGTCCCCATAAACTGCCCTAACCTGCTGCCTGGGCTGGTTTGCGGCTTGCCAGGGCTCAGAATTGGGATGTTACAAAAAGATTGATGGGGCTTCGTGAGTCCTTAGACTATTACCTCTGCTGCTCTTCCATGTGCCAGGGAAGACCTGAAGCATATCAAGTGTGACTATACGCCTCTGGGGATGATCATCAAGGGCACAGGTGGTCTTCTCCTCAATCCTGCTGGTGACCCACTGATTCTATGGGTCAACAGCTAGCTGCACGGCTGATATTGTAAACAGGGATATGTTTTTTATGACCATGGGACTCTCCAAGGATTGAGGACTGCTGGGAAGAGATGGTATCTACCTTACAAAGAGGGTCCAAAGCATCTTTGCCACCAGGCTGTGCAAGCAAGTGAGGAGAGATTTGAAGTAGGAACAACAGGGAAGAGAGTCAACAATCAACAATCAAGTGAGGAAGTGGTGGACCAGGTTGGCAAACAAAGGTTTCAGGGTGATGTGGGCTGGAGCATCCTCCTGATCAAGAAAACAAAGTTAAAAGAAGTCAATTTCAAGCATATGCATAGAAATAAAGGAGTACCTTCAAGAGAAGACAATATAATCATGAAGGTGTTTTGTACCTTTTCTGGGAAATGAGCACAGCTGGGTGCCTCTCTGAAGTTCCTGTACACTAATGCATGCAACACGGAGAACAAATGAGGAATTAGAGGACAGTGTGCAGTTGCAGAGCTATTAACTCATCACAGTGGTGTTGTAAGATAACTCGCACAACCGAAGTGCTGCGATGGATGGAAACATGTTCCACTTTAAAAAAGATATGATGAGATGGCACAGAGGGAGAATCACTCTTTACAGGAGAGGTGCAGGAGTGCATGGAGCTATTTAGATGGATGATGAGACATTATGGGTCAGGATTAGAAGGCAGACCAAATATCATATTGTTTTGTGTGTCTGCTGCAGAACACCTCATCTGGAAAAAGTAGATGAACTCTTCAGATAACTTCACTTTTGCAGGCCACGATCCTCATAGGGAACTTGAACAACCCCAGTGCCTCCTGGAAAAACAATACAGAAGGGCACCAGCAATCCAAGACATACTTGGTGTACCCAAGTGCCAATACAGGGGCAAAGATTATTTAACATAGAATCATAGAATGGTTTGGATTGGAAGGAACCTTAAGGATCATCTAGTTCCAACCCCCCTGCTGTGGACAGGGACACCTTCCATTAGACCAGGTTGCTCAAAGCCTCATCCAACCTGACTCCAGGTGACTCTGCTTTGAGTGGGAGTTTGGACTAGACGATCTCCAGAGGTGTCTACAAACTTCAGCTGTTCTGTGATTCTGTGATATAGTAGCAGTGGTGATTTACGCAGGCTGCCAAGGTGTATGTAGAACTGTGAGCACAGTACAACCAAATTTGGAGCCTTAAAAGCAAACATATCTGCATCTGTAAATCTATAGGCAAGTATATAATATATCTCAAAATAAATATGGCAAGAAATTGTCACATGGATTGTAGTGGTAATCTGGTTATTATTCTTAGAGGTGGGGGAAAGGGAAGGGCAAGGGGAAGAAGAAAGAAATAGCTACAGGTTGTCATTGAACCAGGCACAATCAGCGGTTTGAGTTTATCAGAAATAAAAATTAAAGGATATAATAGGGTGTATTTTATCACAGATATTTTCTCTTGTATAAGATATGCTATGTTGAAGAGATGCTGACTGCCAGAAAAAATGATGCTGATTTCTCCCTTTGTCCTTCAGCATGCCTCTATTCTAAGAATTTTCAGCTGTTTTGTCACCAGTCCCAAGGCTTCCCCTATGCTCCTTATTACTATGCACAGTTCAAGGAAGATGCCAAAAAACTCTCAGGGTTTTTTGTGAGGCAATGTGTGTGTGTGTGTATATATATGTAATGTGTGTGTGTGTGTGTGTGTATATATATATGTACACACATACACATATGACAAGTTTTACCCTAAATCTTATTAGTCAGCAGGTAGCTAAATTCCTACAAGTTAGACATATACTTTCACATACAAAAATACAAAAAACTATAGATAATATATATCATGTCTAATAAATTTCTGGATGTTTTCAACATCGGTATCAGCATCTGATTCTTTTCTGAATCCCACAACTCTCCACACTGTAGAAACACTTAATGACAGAGAGTTCCACAGGATTATCCCAACGTGTACAAAGTTTTCCCTGGTTTTAACTATATCACTTCTGACTTACTGAACTATAACCTGGTACTGTATAACAAAAGGTACATCAAAATAGCCTTTTCCTTCCCTCTATACTTTTGCACCTCTACCATATAATCATTGCTGAAGCTTCTCACGGTCTCTTTTTCCATATTTTTATCTTTTTACTCTGTCTGTTGTATTCTTATGGTGTGTAATTGTACAGCACTGTGTCCTCTTGCTTAATTTTTTTAGAGACAGGACAGTCAGAACTGAATGTAGCATTCAAAACAAACAGGTAACATAACACATTAGAGTTGTACCCCTTTTCTTAGGAACACTAGCAGGGCATGAGTTTGGGATCACTGCTATGCATTGTGTCAATATTTAATGAGCTGTCTATGCGGTTTATATGCATAGATCCAATTAGTGTTAAAGCTAGGGATTTCTATGATCTGGGATCAGCAACTGTAAGCCTGCCACTGGCCTTAGAGACATACCACACACCATCAGCTCGCAGTGTACAGGCACTGCTAATTTACCTTGGAAACTGGAAACCTCAGCAGAGTGACACTTGTCCTCCCTTTGTCCTTTCTATCTCTCATCTATGTATTTGCAGTTGTCACGCTAGCAGCCCCAGAGATCCCCTTAAACTCTTTACCCTGTTCAAAGCTGGGAAACTCACATAAAGCCATTCCATGCACATCCACAGCCTTCCTCCTGGTTCCCAGGCCTCCATTTAGTTGCACATCCCAGGAGCACTCTGGTTGAATAGGGAAGTACACACAAAATTATGCTTACAGGGTGCATATGAGCACTCATAAGTTGGATGAAATTGCACATCTTGGTTCCGGATGAGTGTTCTCTACCTCATCACTAACGGACAAAGCCACAGCGTTGATCAACAAAGAAATTAATGCTTTCACATTTCCAATAATCTAGGAAATCATCCCATAATAATATATTCTCTCAGCAATAAGTGGATGTTTGATGGAAAACTATGAACAGAGACAGTAAATGTTGCAAGACTAGGAAACCAATTAAGAAAGGTCCATATGGATTACACTGTGAGCACAGCGGGGTGCAGAGCAGAGGGACTCTGCCATATGGAGTGTAGACGGTGAGCCCATCTGGGTGTTTTCCTTATGAAGGAAACCCACAATTTTATTATACCCATTCTGAGCTTCAAATTATAAACATCTTTAAAATGTTTGAATTATTTTTATTTTTACTGTGATCCATTTATGGGTAGACGCAATATCTGTCAGTTGGAAGTATGTGGCTTTTAGTTATAAAGAGTAAATCTCTGTTACCAACATTCACTGATGCAGGGTCAGGTTTGAAAGTTCCCTGGCAGTGAGCAGCAAGAGACAGCAAAAAGCTGTACTACCATGGGAACAGAACATGAAGAAAATCATGTAGGGGCACAGCTATGTCCCCAGTTCTTTTTAAACTCCAGAGGGTGGGGGGCAGGAAGAGGGGGGTGAATTAATCTGTAATTTTTCTCAACTTGTTAGCATTTTTTACTCTATTACTTTTCTGATTTCAGTATTTAGGACTTTTCTTGTTGCTGGAGCTGGAGGTTTCCTCAATTATAAATAGGTGTGTTGCCCCTAGACAGGGGCTGAAAAACATACAATGGCTATTTCAGCCCAGAACATATACAGCCCATGGTTAACCACAGAAATCTGACTAGCTTGCCTTCAAGGAATTAGTCAGTGATTGCTCAGAGACCTGAAGACATGCCAACAAGAGATAAATTCATTTTTGTGGGGTTTTCACCACTAACAATACTTGTGTCTGTGACAGAAAAAGTACGCTGAATTAAAAACATTTATCTTCATTCAGAATATATTAGGACCTTTCTTCATTTTCCAGCATAAACCTGCTTTTTCTGTTTATGGATCAAAATACATACAAAACAATTCACTGCTTAAAAAACAGAATCACTAAATGAAAATGCAATATCCAGCTGCAAACCTTAGTTTGAATTTCAGATGACCAGACCAGTTTTTGCCAGCTCAAGGGCAACAACAACTCTGTGTCTTGAGCTTGTCATTTCAGTGTGCTTGATAAATTGGACTGGACAGTAAAAAGAAAGCAGCGCCTTTGGAATTTGGCACCATGATAACTTTGAATACAGTAGGAGAGGCAAGTAGTGGGTATTTTTGCAGACATATATCAGAAGACAAAAATATATCTAGGTTCACCAAAACAGAAAATTGCATCAGTGTTGCTTAGGATAAATGCAACTGCAAGTACAGTGTTATGACTGCAAGCTTGAGGCATTATAAGTTTTGCTTCACAAAAACCCAAAACTGTTATTTTTTTTGCTCCACAGAAGAAATAATGAGTTTCTAAATGGAAAATAAATTTGCATTAAAATAAGCATATGGAAACCTTGCTTTTGTATACGTTTTCTGTAGCAGAAAAGAGACATGAAAGCAATTTAGCAGGTGTATATGGGAATATAAATGGTATTTTTATTCTGTTACAAGAGTGACCAGAAAACCACAGTAAATCATTTATAAATGGTATAGATCATTTATAGACACATGAATCTATCGTAAACATCTGTCATTCTCAAAATGTGGAAAGAAAATTATTTTCTATAACAGTATGTATGTTTTGTTTTTGAGAACACTTGATATTCATGTTTTTTAGGCTTTCAGCAGATTTCCTTGGGCCAGGATATCTCTCTTATCTGTGTCTTCAGCCTCAAGAAGTGATCTACCTAGGGCAATTTTTTTCTTTATCAGTGTAGCTCTGATGTAGGCCAGAGACTTGCAGATTAGCCTGAATCCTTTGAAGTAACCGGAAATAAACTGTAACGGGCTTTGCATCAAAAACTAAGCATATCCTCCATACTGCTATTAAAAAGCCCCAGTGACACAGAACACATTTATATGGTATTTGTCCTTCAAGTTAAAATCTGCATGTTTTATGTTTTCCTATAATTTTCATTTCAACTACATTATTCAATAATTTCTCATGTAGAATATTTTTCCAGAAGGTCTCTTCCAGTTTTATTGGAGTTTTCTCTACCATTTGAAATGTCTGGTGGAACTGTCTTTTTCTAAAATCTATTTTCATATATAAAACTTTATTTATGGGTTTCCAAGAAAAAGTAGTTACTGTACATCGGTATAGTATCCCCAAAAGGCTAACAAATATTTTCTATTAAAACATCACAGTCTTTGTTCTGTATGCTATTTTTTCTGCTACTTCAATCTAGTATTTTATTTGCTATTGATTGTTCTATTTATTTCATATTCTCTGTGTCTGACTGCCTGGGTTATTGTCCTTTCTTTTTTTTTTTAAACAACAAAACAGAAAGAAAATTAATTTCTTAACAGGTATAGCCAAACAAGAAATCATATGGAGCATTTTTAGATCAAATCTATGACAATGGAAAACCAAGCCTGCAAAGAAACTAGAACACTGCCTTCAGAGCCAAAGCTGTAGAAGGAGAAAAGCCACTCAAAACAAAGGGAACAGAAGTTTAAAAATGTACAAACTCTTTATCACGGAATATGAAAAAAAGATTCCTATCATAATTTGAAACATAGGAATGACTCAACAAAACTAAAAGAAAGGCATTTTCATTCTGGAAAAGAGTATATGCACATAAATACACCTGTGATTTAATAATCAATTTTAAAATCAATATGGATTGAATTTCTAGTGAACAAGCTCATTAAGTATCATTCCTCAGATTGACCCCTCTCAATGACAGACATAATTTCTGTCACTTAAAATACTTATAATAAGCTTTTTATTCACCTGTCCTAATTATAAAATATCCATTTAAAATCTGAGTACCAGACTATAGTCAATATTCCACTCTTGGTTCTACCAGTGTTGCAGACAGACAGGTAATGGCTTCTCCCTCCTACACACTTTTAAGATGTAAAAATTATATCAATCTTTTTAGCCACAGCCCTGTATTGTGGTATTCTTTCATTCACTTACCTTTTTAGTTCTTAAAATTTTCTCTGAGTCGCAGCTTTCCTCACTCTGAAATCTTCAGTGGTCCTTATTCTTAAGTGGCCCTTATTCTTAAATGCTTCACTTTACATTTGTGCATATTAAAACCTTTTTTTTTTTAATTTGTCCATGTGGATCTAGAGTGAGATAACTTCACATGATCCAGGTTATCTTCAAATTATTTCCAAAAATTATCACTTCTCCAATTTTCTAGGATTTCCTGGTATTCCAAGAGTTCTCTAAAAATACTTAGGATTATAAAGATGACTTCAGTGAGTTAAGAAGTCAAGTAATTTTCTGAGGAGAAGGCCTGAAAGACCTGCAAAATACCCAAAGTCATAATCTCAGTCTATTTACAATTACTTATTTTCTGCTGGGCAGATGATGTAGAGTCAGCTATATTGGGACAATTTTGATCCCTTGTGTTCCATTCGCTACTGGGACAAAGAAAATAAGATTTCAAC
>VZTO01026982.1:71853-101405 GCA_013400615.1 Syrrhaptes paradoxus
ACACTGGGTATCAGAGAGCCTAGCGAAGCCCTTCTTTCACAGCATGCATCCGTTCAGGGGAGAGAGAGAAGGAGACATGCACTTCAAGTGAATGGAGTATCATGGTGAGCACTGTTCAGCAGTAGCTAAAACTTTGGGGTGTGACCATTTTAGTTACAAATCTAAAACCACCGTACCCTATGGGCTTCTCTGAAGAAAATTAATTCCATCCCAGCCAAACCCAGGACAATCAGTCATGAAATTTTAGGTTAGTTACTCCTCCTGTAATCACTGGCAGGATTGTACAGATATTTCCTACTTCAAGCATTATATGGATGCAGGGCTTCTTGACATTTACTTTCTTTTTCTTTTTCTTCCCCCTTCTCCATTCTTTTAATATCCTCAGATCCTAGCTTGGCATCCAAAGCCACCACAGGAACATAATACATTGCTTGAATGTTGATGGTGCTGCTGCAAACCTGCTATTAAACTCACCATAGACATAAAGCCTAGAGGCTTGTGATCTTGCCGTTGCTTCTGTGGCAGTAACATCAGACCTAATCTCTTCTATCTGAGCTGTTTTCTTTCCTTTTTGATAGAAATAAAATCTTCCATTTGTTTCAAGGTAATACATCTCTTCTACCAGCCCCCCCATCTCCCCCTTTACCTCAATATTTTCACTTCACTCTACTCTATACAGTATATACATAGCATACTCATGTAGACCCCAAAACTATGAACAGGGTATTAGATTAGAGCTTCTTCATAATTTATATTAATAAGCCTTGATTTCATACAAAGAACAAAAATGTCAGGAGGTAGTAATGAGGACACTTCACCCCTGAACACACAAGATGGTTGTCTGAGAAAAAAGATGAGTGAAAATCTTCTTTACTCAGAGGAAAACTGAGGACAAGTTTCATACTCTCCAGGTACTTGAGCCCAGTTTTCCTTCTGTATTAACAGGCTGAACTTATTCTTCATTGCCAAAGGACTAAAGCATCTAACTGCAGGAAAGAAAAATGCTTCTTTTCTTTACACTAGAAAAAGACTTAGAAAAGTACTAAGCACATAAGTGCTACACAGAACAACTTGCTGATACAGTACCACAGAGCATCTAATTTTTCATAACACAATTTACTACCTTGTGTTCCAATTCAAAAATTTTGTACTCTCTAAATTTGGAGACTCCTGTACCAGGTGATTCATTCAGGTCAGTCTGTACTTGGATGTTACTTGTGAGACATTTATTTTTCTTTCTGTCCCAATAGGGCTGTTTTCTGTTGACTGTCTATTAGCACTGACATTTTCTCCCTAAGGCTTTTTTCTTCTTTTTTTTTTTTTAGAACTTCATTAGGAGAGTCACGTGGAGTTTGTGCCGCTTTTATCTCAAGGAAAATGTTCTGTTTAATTTTGTGGTTATCCTGCTGCTGACATTTGGTGACATTTTCTCTTCTTATTGACAGTTTTTTATTTTGCTAAAGAGTAAGCTAGTCTAGTGAAGGTGTTTAATTTGCTTTGTCCAGCCTTTATCATATCCAGCACATACTGTACTCTTATTTCATTCCTGCATTATCTTTCCTCCCTGTTTGCTTCTTTTCTGCACATTAGTTTCCTCTATACCCTATGTGTGAAGTATCTTTTCTTTTGGGCAGGAGATGAATATCTCTGCTGATGGCTTTTTTTTCCTTTTTTTCTTTTTTATAAAAAAAATAATTTGACATTATAGCAGAACATTCTGTAGATATTTATTTTTAAACTGTAAGTAAGTAAATCTTGTAACATTAAGCTTTGAAATTCCTGTTGGAAAAGGTCAAACAGAGTCTTTTTGTTTCTCCTGCTAGCATGCCAGAGCTGAGTGATTACTAATCTTTACAGAATATTTAGTGCATTGACTAAAATCCAATATACTTTTTTCTAATAGCTGCTGCAAAGGTAAACTAGAAGAACAGACTCCTTTGCCAAAATGGATGTGATTGGACCTACAACTTCACTGCTAATTGCAGGAAATACAAAATACTACTGAAGAGCTTTCAAGCAGAGATATATGACCAATCTCATGGTCACCAGAGATGAAATACCTGCCAAGCTGCAAATAGCATTGTGTCTTATAGCCGCAGGATCATAAACAACTTATGTTTATAACAGCTTTTTTAAAAGCTGTTGAAGTCTGAACACTAAACAATAAAAGTGGTTGGCTAATTGCAGCTCAGCTGTTGAAAATTAGAAGTTTTAAGGTTAACTTTTCCAGAGGTGAAATACTCTCTCTTCTTAATTAGTGCTAAATTTCCAAACGACTTTGGTGGGAAGAAGCAAGATGTCAATTTCAATTAGCAGTGCTAAAGAATAAAATAAATTATGTTTTCTGAAAACAAAGGCCCAGCCACACAGCTGTATTCTGGAGCATGTAATTTAATTTTAACTAAAGGTGTCACAATTCTGCAGTTTCAGCTTTCATATTCAATGCAGAACAAGTGGTCTCCCATGATGTATAACAGAGAGAACCAAAAATTTGGAAAGGAACTGGATTTCCCATATGATTAAAATTTTACAAAATTTTTCAGCTTAGTCTGACACCAAACATTTTCAATGTCTTTTCATAACACTTTCCCACATGTGTTTTGGGTGTAAATGGCAAAGTAATAGCCAGGGGGGCTGCAAGGGCGGACTCTGTGGGAGGGGCTTCCTCCTGCCACATACCACCAGCTCCAGTGGACCCATCATAGAGCACAGCTGAGCACATCAGCCAAGCTGATGGCACATCCCTGAAAATATATTTTTTAAAAGGCATAAAATGCCAGATAGAGAGAGGAAGAGGAAATAAGCAGAGTGAGAAACAGCAGAGGGAAGATCAAGGACAGAGGAGGAGGAGGCCAAGGTCAGAGGAGGAGGTGCATGGCAGAGAAGATATTCCCTGAAGGTTGTAAAGGGACCATGCTGGAGCAGGAAAGCATGTGTGCATCTCTCTCTCTCCTAGTGTAGATTTACAGGCCCTATCAAAATGGATTAGGAAATTGAGCATGTTGCTTAATACTTGGTCTCTGTTTTTTTGTTTCTGTTGGTCGGTTGGTTGTTTTTTGAAATAATTTCCTGAATTTTAATCATTTCTATTTCTTTACATATTTGGGATAATTTTTTGTGCTTTCTCAGTTCCTGGAGCACTAATAGCTCTGAAGACGACAGCAGCCATCTATCTTGTATTCCTCTCTGTAGCACCAGTGGTAACACTGGATGGCTATCAGCATCAAAATAAACCCCACAGTAACCTTGTTCCATCAGACCTTGACACAAACAGATTACACTGAAAATAACATGTAGTTTGGTTTTGACTTAAACAATAATTTCCAATAGAATGGATATGGTTTTATGTGTGCCTGTTCACCTTTTGAGTAATAGCTTACCTTGCATGAAGCCACCAGTAATGGAAGAAGATACAGGTGCCATCTCAGTCTCCTCTGCTGGTTGCCACCATTTCTGGCATACGTAAAACAATCATCTCTTCAACGTTGGTGAATACCTTTCTCATTCCAGCAAGGTGGAAGAACAAGGAGATATTGAAGACTTCATATCTTGGGCCTTCCAGAACTGAAGCTACGCTGCCTGTGACAGGACACTGAAAGCATCAGGAGAGAAGAAATTTGTCAGGAGTCATGCTACAGTTTCATGAAGACGCCAACAGGTTATTGCCCAAGACCATCCCAGGTTATTCCACTAACAGTCTAACATTCATTTGCTCTGGGACAAGGTCAGTTATTGATGATCTGTCCCTATGATTTGTCCTCATATAATTTGTGTATACGGTTCATTAGTGTATTCACAGTTGAAGTCATGTTACATAACAGTTAACTTGTTACTCAACCCTCTCACCAGGAGGAGTGAGTCACTGCCAATTTAAATCTGTACTGGTGAGCTGAATGCTTTCCCTGACATAAACATTTTGCTGAACTTTCACATATATTCTCAGTCTGAAGATTATCTCTGAAATAAAGCTGTTCCCTATTTCTTACTAGTCTGTGGTACAAAGCTGCTCCTAGATGTATGATCCTATGAAGTCCAAAGACCCCAGAGATATCAAGAAATGTCCAATGCTAGTATAAAAAAAAATAACTGTAGTAAAATGGGACTTTGTAGAGACATTGTGAGGAAGAATTTATGACTGGAATGTGCATTGTGCTTTACACTCTCTTTAGCTTTAACTTTGTTTCTGTTTTCTCATGGGAAGTACAAATTATATTATCCCTGGCTACAATTTTAGTGACATTTTGCAGATCATATAGAGCTAGATAAGAAACTTACAAAGTGCACTTTTGGAGCAGGTTTAACTCAGGCTTTATCCATTTCAAGAAATTGCCTTCTCTCACTATGAGTGATGATTTATAGCTTTCTTCATTAAACCTTAAGGTTTCCACAGCAGCTGCCTGTTTTTAATTGCACTGTCTTTTCCAAATGAAAGGATTACAACTTGATTTTTTTCTATTAATATATATTTAAATTGGTGTTTATTTTACATTTTTTGGTGATATCAAATAAAAACAGATATAATGAATTACTATCCAGTGTTTACATGTTTGTTATGCTAAGGGTGGTTGTAGAAACAATTAATCACAAGAATTTTCACCTTAAGATACTACTTATATTTTTTGTGCAGCTGTTAGAATTCAATTGCCACAGGTTGTGGAATAGAAAAAAAAAAAAAAACCTGAATTAATTTCTGTGATGATTCAAATAAAACTGGTGATGTTAATCTGGATGTCATTTTAACTGTTTGGAAATACATAGAATTAAATCTTTCCAAAATTAGTAAAATTATTTTAAACCAAGTTGATAGTTCCAAAGTGTAAAAACTTTAAATCTTCACTTATTTACATTCTTTCACTTTATCACTACTAATGTGGGACTTGATCACTACATCACTGCAATCTGAGGAATACCTTTGTAACATCAGTTACATTGATAGGGTTAAATGAGCTAAAAAAAAAAAATCAAATTCACACCATAAAACCAAAATAAATTTGGTCAAGAGTTTCTTAATTTTGGAGATTTATTATTAAAAAGACAGAAAAAACTACTCTTTGCTACATCTCCTATAGAATGATATTTCCTAGCCCAGAGCTTCAACAGATTTATATTACTTCTGTGGCACAAGAAAACTCATTTCAATTTCAATTCATGCCTACAATCATCTATAAATTGTCATTAATTGCAAGCATCAACTTTACCCATCTCTATCTCTTTGTTACTCAATAGTAATCTAAAATAGCTATAGCTCTTTGATCAGATATACTGGCAATGCAAAGTGACCACATGCTTCTGACTCTTTCTTTTTTTTTTTTTTTTTCAGTCTTTCTCTGGACCACCAAACTTCAAGGGAAGCAACAGTATGTTAGAATAAAGCTTATGCAAATAATTTATCTATGTGTTATTTTATTAACTGGACATCTCATGAACCAGCTGGCATTACTATGCCCAAGTACTTGGGGTTGTATAAGACAGCGATCTAACTTGCATTTTTTGGCTGCAGACGAGCTAAGTTAAACCAATACTGTTTTCCACTCCTCATCACCCTTTCCTTCCCATTAACATCCACTCAGATCTACTGGCTTCACCCACTCATCAGCATTATACATTAGCATAAGCTAATAGTAGGGGTGCTTTTGAATGCAGATAATTTTACAGAAGCAAGTTAATAATGACTGAATGGGCTCTTAAGTTGGCAAATAGAAGTGGTGATAACTCTCAGAGGTGATGACATCCTGGGAGAAGCTATGAACTGACTTTTTAACAGGCTGAGCTGCATCTGGAACAACACGTCTGACTGCAAACCAAAAAGACTGTGAGTTTGAGAGTAACTGTTAGCTGCACCTAGACATTGTAAAGGGTTAGATACGTTCATTATAGAAAATACATAACTGTGTCACTAGATAATGCAGTTATTTATCCTTCATTTTTAATTATTTATTTGTTGGGCATTAATTATTAAACGAACTTAGCTTTTTTGTTTTTTACACTGCTCAAGGGTCAGTCCTGAGTTGTATATATATTTTCTGAATACTCACACTTCAGATGTGAGACCAGTTATTTTCAAAACATGAATATTAATAAGTTATTTTATGACATGAGTGTCAACAATAAAGGGTTTGACTCTAAATAGTCATTTATAACCAGAGTGAAAGGCTTTAAGTTCTTTGTTTTATTGAATTTTACCGACTGTCATTAACAACGCTGGTAGTGAATGTCACAGATGCTGTAACTTGTATATTATTTCTGTATTTCAGTCTAGACAGATGGCTGGAAAATGAAATAGCTGTGATTGTTCTGACAGCCTGGAGGCACTGCTTCTTAGACAACAAAAAGTCTTATGATTGACAGATTCAGATTTTAGGGACAGTCCTACAAATTCTTGCTGCAATGGATTAGGTTGGATTCACCTACAGACCCTGGTAATGTCAAAGAAGATAAAGACATGGGAAACATTTTGCGCTGGAATGAGATTTTTCAGCTTCCTCTCAGTGTAAGGGCTACTTCCATACATTTTATTAAATCAGATAAGGTTTCAAGGTAACCAACAGTAATTTGAGACAAACATGATTTTTTTTAATATAGTCTGAACTTGGAGATTTTATGAATGATTGAAATGTTTGAAAAATGATGTGCACGCACTCTCCCTGTTCAGAAGGTGTGATATCACAGCCCAGAAAAGCAACTGGATCCTCGGCTGCATCAAAACAAGTGTGACCAACAGGTCAAAGGAGGTGATTCTCTCCCTCTACTCTGCTCTCGTGAGACCCTGCCTGGAGTACTGCATCCAGCCGTGGAGTCCTCAGCACAGGAAGAACATGGACCTGTTAAAGCGAGTCCAGGAGGGCCACAGAGATGGTCAGAGGGCTGGAGCACGTCCCCTGTGAGGACAGGCTGAGAGAGTTGGGGTGGTTCAGCCTGGAGAAGAGAAGGCTCCGGGGAGACCTTATAGCGGCCTTTCAGTACTTAAAGGGAGCTACAGGAAAGATGACGAGGCACTCTTTATCAGGGAGTGCAGTGACAGGATGAGGGGTAATGGTTGTAAGTTGAAAGAGAGTAGATTTAGATTAGATATTAAGAAGACTTTTTTTACTGTAATGGTGGTTACATTGGCACAGGTTACCCAGAGAAGTTGTGGATGCCCCATCTTTGGAAACATTCAAGGTCAGGTTGGCTGGGGCTCTGAATAACTTAATCTAGTTGAAGATGTCCCTGCTCATTGCAGGGGGGTTGGACTAGATGACCTTTCAAGGTCCATTCTAACACAAACTGTTCTATGATCTCTATTTGCTACTGGGTTATTTTAAAATATCTTATTCTCTGAGGTCATTTGACAATGAGACAATACAGAGCTAAGCACATTTGACCTTAATATGACTTTTCTTCAGGTCTAGGTATGAAGAATTCGATTGCTATAGAAATGTCATTCTGTAAAATTTATGAATTACACACAGTAGGACTGAAAGGGATTAGAACCTTTTTGGGAAAAACAGGTTAACTGGAACCTATAGAACAAGTTAGAAATAAAAAATATAGAAGGGTAAAGACTCTTTTTTTGCAATGAAGTGACAACAGTGATAAAAAAAATGCATGAGTTCTAAAATACTTTAAAATTTAAGGAATACTCTAAAATTTAAGGAAAAAACCAGCAGCACTAATCCTTTGTTAAGGTTATAAATGCATGGTGTAATGAGCACTGGGTGTAGCACTAAATTTTAAATTGAATACATTGATTAAGATCAACACAGTAAAAGAATTCTTACACTGTATAAGAGAAAATGGGCATTTCAAAATGCCAAAACCGGTAAAAATCATGGTGTGGAAGATAAACAGAATCATGAACACATAATTACTGCAAACATCTAGATTACATATTGATGCAATGATAGAATGACTTAAAATTTGTCTTTTCATGAGATAATATAAGAAATCATATAAAATGAACGCTGCCCAACTGGAAAAATCATTGTCCAATATTCATCCTGGACTTTCACTATTGCATGGACATCGTGAATTATAAATCTTTTGTGCTTGAAAGATGTCATATCAAAATCATTTTCTTCTAACCCAGCCCTTAAATATCAATCTCATGTACAGATCAGTAGGATGAAGACATGCAATTGGACATGTGGGCCAATTCAAAATGCAATTACAGACAGGCAAAAATTACATACATCTTCTGAAGTGCATCTTCTGTGAGACATTTGTGAAGTTAGGCGTAGTTACTCAAACTGTTTAAGCACCTTTCTTTGTCAATCTCCCAATTTGTACAAGTATAAGCTTTGCATGACTAGATAAAAAGAACTGAACATTTGGATCTGTGTATGAACAGATGGAAGAGGAGTCTAGAAAAGTAGTACTTGGCCTAGTTATAAACTCACAGATAATAAAGCTGCAGTGATGAAGATGTCATGGGATAAGACACAGCCGACAAAGGCAAAGCAATGGAATTAGCCACTCAGCAAAACTTTACATTATAAATGAAAATACAAGGTATGAGAACATGATGACAGCATAAAATGAAGAATGAAAAAAATACATTAAGGCCTTGATGCTTTTTAGGAATAGTAGATGTACTTCTTTTCTGCCTCAAAAAAACTTTGTTAGATAAAACTTCACAGTAGATCATGATGTCCAGAATACTGTGTCTAATACTGGCCAAACTCACAAAACCATCATCATCAGAATTTCCCTCCCATGCACAGAATCAGAGTATTTGTAACACATTTGGAGTGACTGCAAGTAAAACATCAGCAAAAATAAAGAACCTGAGTTCACTAGTGTGAGACAGAAAAGAAAGTATAGATTATTCAATAATTTAACTTACTGGAATTACATATATAAGCTTGAATAGCAGAAGAGAGATTGTACTCCTTTTATACAAATTGTGTTTTGCAGAGTAAGAAGTAGGTCTTTGTCTTTTGATTATCATTTTTTAAATTTATAATTCCACTGTCTTCATATCTGCACATAATGGGTATACACCCTAAAATCCTCTGCTTCAGGAAGACGATACCCTTATATTTTTTTAAATACTAATTCAAACCAATGTAAAATGCATGTCAAGATGAGACTTCTGTATTACTATTTCCACCATAATATACCTATATTTCCTCTCAGAGGGCAAGATGAACTAAAATCTAAAATAAACTGCATGAGTGAGAACTGTCTTGAAAAGAAACAAAACATTACTTCTCTGGTTTTGTTTTCTTGTTATGTTAAATAAAGACCTGGGGAGAGAATGCAACTGAAAAAAAAAAGAACACAATCATTGTCTAAAACTTGCTTTTCTGGAAAGGTACTCTAAATGTTAAGAATGCAGCAATCCCATGTTTAAAATAAGTTAGAAGCACACACTTCTATGAAAACAAAATTCCCACACAGAAGTGTAGCAGTAGAGTACTTGATTCGTTATGCTTGGGAAATGTTTCCCAGTGTATTTTTTTGATTGGGGGTCTCAATATTAGGTTAAATATGTAGTAAGGTAAATTACAATGTTCTGGGGTACTTGTAACACAGCATCTTTGTCCCATAATGTTCTCACATATATAGTATAATAATACTAACACATGCTAAATGACAACAAAATAAATATGATACTATAGAATCAATGTTTCATCTGATGTTTTAATCTTTTTTTTAGTCATACGAAAAAGGGAAATTAAAATCCCAATGTTGGTAGGAAAATTTTCCTTAAAAAACACTTAGGCTGGTAAACAGTTATCACGTGAGAGATTAGTCCTGAAAAAAATAATGCAAAGTAGTTTTGATCTTTCTTTGAATAAAAAAAGCCAATCCCTTTCCACTAACACTATTTGCTACTCTTTTTTCTTTATACAAAATTCTTTACGTAATTTGACCATTGTTCACAATGCTGAAGAAAGAAAAATTTCAGTATCTTTTGCTATAAATTCTCATGTGTATATGGCTGTATATAAACTTATATCCTGTGGATGATACACACGCCAGCCATGGACCAGCAACAATTTTGTTGATAAAAGCAATGATAAAATATCACTAATGGTAGATAGGGCATACTAAAATACCAATGAATACTGAAACTAATTGTAGCCTGGCATTGCATAAGAACAACGGTTTGAAAGAAAGAATTTTCCATTTACTAATTATTGTATATGATTTTTTCAAACAACAAACTAATTAATAAAAACCAACCCATTTATGAAGAAAAGAGAAGTCACTGAATAAACTACTTTTAAATGAACATTTAACCCACTTATATTGAAGATCATTTTCCTCAATTTCATATTTGGAAATGCTATCTAATGAAGCTTTATCATTACCACTTTGTGCTGATTAAATACCATAATCCTCTTATTTGTGCAGATCCCCAGTGTTCCCCACTTTTATTAAAGGCAGGGTTCTAATGAAGCTCATGAGGTGTCACTAGGTAATTACTACTTACAGTATGAAGTGAAGCTCAGTTCCAAGCCATTTGCATTTATATGCTAAAACAAAATGATTAATGTGGATTTTTACACATTTTTAGGTTTAATTTTTCAGTGTAATGAAACCATAAATTTCCAGCTTTCAAAAATATTCCTCTCTCTTATTTAATTCAATACGTAATTGAGAGCATGCTTTTGCTACAGATGGAGAGTCCTTTTCAAATCTTGATTTGGTGTTTTGCTGAAATAGTACATTAAGTACTACAGATTGCCTGATGTTCACTGTGCTAAATCTTAGGTTTTGAATTAATGGAATAAAATTTTGGAAATTTACAAGGTCAAAAATATTTTCTGCAAAGGTGATAACAATATTTTCTACCCATACTGTGGGCACTGAATGATACCTGCAGTGGCAGCTGGAAATAGTCAAAAGCAAAATTCTACTACACCAAAGTGAATAAAGTCCAAGTTCAGTTGAATATTCACTATACATTATGCATTCAGGAATTCTAACTCATTTTAAAGAAGCAGATATATTATGTTTAGCTGGTAGTACAAATACCCTACACAAAATTGTTACAAAAGGATTACCCTTAAAGTTCAGGGAAGTATACTAAGTTGTGAACACCAGACTGACACAGTGGCTTCAGTGAGAGACTTTTGGGAGGCAATAAAAGAATGCCAAACTGAAATGAACTTCTAAATGGTCACATATATAAAAAGTTAAAAAAATAAAAAGTCCAGTATACTTTCCTCAAAACTCACACAAGCAATCCTGCCACTGAGATATTCTCTCTCAGGGAAACACAAGAGACAAGATGGGGAAAAAAAAACAAAACAAAACACTGACAATGCAACACTCTTTCCCATTAGTACTCAGCACAGTTGAAGAATGCTATTTTCAATTCCTTACATATGCATTCATGTAGTCTTCTGCTCCTCTGAACTAGGAGGGGTAAGGACATGTCACTAGCTTGACTGTCTCAGCTTTCACCACCAGTTTCTACTGAGCAATCATGGTATTTTTCCTTGAGCATGATGAGAAGGACTAAAGTCTTCCCTGACTCATCCTGTCCTAATAAAGTCATGCCCAAATCTCTAGTATACCTGCTACTACACACAGTGCATATCTAAAGCTTACTTTATCTATCACTATACAGAGATTAACTCACAAACCTTTCTGTACAGTAACGTGTCACTGTATTCATTCCATGAATAACGCAATTGTTTGATATTCAGGACCACCATATTTTGCCTTTGATAGAAGAAAGTAGTTATCATTAGGAAGATGTTAAAGGGTTAATCACTACATCCAGTTACAAAGTCTATTAAGAAACAGTGTCTCCAAAATGCTCACAGTAGTAATAGTAGTTAATAAAATTGCTATGGATGATTACAGTGAAATAACCCAAATTACAAATCCCCAGGTTCAAATTTTCCAGTCACGGGGGTATAAAATTCAGAGCAATACCTCATTTTTGCTCCATAACATCTGTGACAAGGTGTAATGCATCACTGACAATCTAGTGACTCATGAAATGAAAACTCCTTCGTGTTTACATCAATGCAGACATTCCCCAGGGGTTCTTCACAAAACAACTGTCCAGTTGCACAGCATGCAAAGCATGAGATATTAGCTATCTCTTATTTCTTTGTTTTCAGAAGTGCTAGCTTTAGAGAAATTGCAGCATCTATTTCACTTTCTGTCACTAGAATCTAAAGATGCTCTCAGCGGGTGGAAGCAGACTGATAACCTCAGCACTGGTGTTCTCTACAAGTCTTTGAGAGACATGTGCAGCATCACACGTAATTCAACTGATTGGTTCACATTTCTTTCACTGACCTCTTCAGATTCACTCTTCAAAAAAAAAAAAAAAGAAAAAACAGCAAACAAACAAGCCCTCTTACCTTAGGCAGAACTATACTTCTGAAGCATTGCTGACAGCTGTGAAACCAAGTGCGCATTAGTTGCTCCTAACCCACAGGACACAAAGACCTACCTGGCTTCCTATAGACAGCGTGGAAATAAATTAGCCACCTGCTGAGGATAATCCTAATGCCCGGCTGCGAGGAGAAAGCAGTCTGGAGCAAGCCAACAGAGAATTATAAACCCATGCACATTATCTAACTTCCTGCCCTGCCTTACAGCGTGGTGCCTCTGCCCACTTTGAATCCAGCCTGGAGCCTATTGTTTAGAGTGAAGATCTACAAGCACTGTTTTCTTCCCTTTTTCCAAAAAGGGTAATAATGTTACTGCTCCGTGCTGAGCAGTTGTTGAACTTCTTCTGGCTAAGGAGATATCGTAACACAGCCCTCTGGTATCATGCAGCCCTGACAGTCACACCTACTGGTTGGAGCCATATCAGCAGCACTGTATCAGTCACAGATTGTGTGGCTGTTGCTGGCACATCCATGCTGTTTGGAGAATGCCTGTTAGACTGGGTTTCTCAATGGACTGCAGTCCTGTTCTTTCCAGTTTTTTTGATTATTGACAGGGCTCATTTCCAAGAGCAGAGCAGTTCGGGCACTTTGGTAACTGCACTTAAAGGTTTCCTTTGGGATTTAGATGTTGATTTCACCTTCTTAACCATGATACAATATTCTCCTCTTGTCACTTGTAAGTTTTTGTGCCTATATTCCGGTTGTGTCTCTCAAAAGAAAATTTAAAGCCATAGTCCTTAATGAGGCAAACCTTGAAATTTCCAGGAGAAGCCATGGAGGTAAGACAGGTGTGGAACTGCCACATCTCTTATTGCTTGCTGTTATTGGTACAGTGGATCAATTTAGTGCTATATGCACTGTAAAGATTTTGCTCTACATATGCTGTATAGCTGGCTGACTTGAACAGCTCATAAAACAATAGAAAAAGCTCATTAAAGTTTTTGCCCACTTTTCACTTCTAATGAGTGTTCTCTCAACAATGCTTGAATAACAGAATGAAATCGAGAGTACAGTTTTCCTGCAGAGGTGGAAAGATTGCAAATAAATGATATTAGACACCATCATTTTGATCCAGTTCAAGAGCTCTTACAGTTCTTCACAGCTCTGAAATAGTTGAGAAATAATTCTTCAATGTAATCGGACTGCTCTTCATAATTGTGTCAGTACCTGGCCCAAAGGGACAAATTTCTGCTAAAAACACACTTTCCTTGAAAACTAAACCTTATATTTCCTTACCATAGAAAGCAGTATCATCGTGTTTATATCATAACAATTTGTCTCTGGGCTACCTATATTCCATTGACAGTAAATGAAAATATTAGGACAAATTACTTTCTCTACCACAGCTGTAATAACGCACAGCATGGAAGATGACCGATAATGTAGCATGAATCACAACTTTTAGCCCCCACACAGAGACACATTTGAAAATTTCCTTTCATCTTTTTCATTCCTCAAAGAACAAAAACACTCTTTTCCCAAAGCATGAACTGCTACATCAGCTTCATGGAGAGAAGTATCCCTAAATCTACTGTTTTTAATCTACATTAAAATCGAAGCTGTAAATGGGGTTAGAATTTGGGCCAATAATTGTATCTAGATTCAAAACTATATGACAACCTTCACACTCTAAGAAAAGCAACCTAATTTGGTTTTCCATTTCTTTCACAGTCTCATAGTGAAGATTTACAAGAAACTGCATTTAAGCTTTTTGTCATAACTGAAAACTTGTTCTTGTAAAGATCTTAAGAATTGGTAATTTTTAAAGAGCTTAAGAGTGGGATTAAGAAGAGTAACACTTAAAGCAGACACTACAATTCTCAGAGTTTAAAACATGCAATTCCTAAATTTATTAAGTAATTTTCCATTACATGAAATCTATTGAAATTTGGTGTGTTATATCTAGCCACAAATTCATCTGGACTTTAAAAAAAAAAATGTAATAATTAACATATTTTTCAGAATTCCTTGCACAGGAACCTGCCAGGCTTGGTCTGTGAGCTGCCTGTGATTCGTCTAAGTATGCCAGCCGGGTTGTAACTGGGAAAGAATAAATGGTTTCTTGTCGGATCTAGGGAGAAAGGTGTTCAATTTTCTCTTTATTGTGATTACGGGAAGCTCTAATAAAATACATTGATTCATTCTGCAGATTGTGGCTATCACAGGAGTATTATTTTTCACCTAAATTGTTATTCTTTTATATGTTACTGAAATCTGCACTTGAAACCTTATCTTAGAGATAATGTGTTAGGAAATTCAGCAAGTACCAGATTAAGCTAAAAAGAGCCCTGATGAAGGACTGTCATTAACAGCTGATGCATTTTGTCACACATGTAATGCAGTGTTTCTAAATCTTGTGATTTCTGATGATGTTGTTTCTGTAGCTCTCTCAAAACAAGTCACTTTGTAGAAGCTAATTCTTCCCTCTTCGTCACAGCAGTACCTCTTTGTCACCTTGAATAAGTGTTTTTCTGATCCTGTGCTTGCAAATTACACTGTTCCCACAAGCTTTTGAAAGGATTTCTTGCTGTTATAGTGTAAGTCATTTTTATAAACAGAAGTCGAGAGACATTATTTATCTATTTTTTAGAAAATCAAATATAAAGTTGCCCTCTAACAAAGTTACATCTTAACTCTTCAGAAAGAGTTATGGCCTAGAACATTTTTTAAATAAATTACACTGAAAGTTTGCAAAGTAATGTATTTGAAATGACATTTCAACATAAATGATTCAGAATCCTACATTAATTTTTTTTTACTTATTTTTGTATAATATTTTGTATAATGTACGATCAAACTCAGCTGGTATATAAACATGTAGAACTTAGTAATACTTTCAAAGAGAATTTCACTCCCATCCTGGCTAGATGTGGCCTATTGTTTTTATTTATTAGCAGACATCTACTACAGCTGTAAGCAGACAGCTCAGGTTATTTTCAATTTTGTTTTTCCATTAAACTACCCAGTTTCTAAAGACAAGATTATTTTAATGTCCCTAGACTAGAAGTACAATTCAAATTATTTATGATTCATATTCCTATGATTATTATCCGTACCTTACCTCAGGATGTATTTCTGTATCTCCATATTCCCTATTTTAAGTGTTAAGACTGTACAAACACCTATACAGATGTGCTTAAGATTGTTATTTATAACAGACAAAGGTGCTGAGCTTTATATGAGTCAATTTTAGTTCCGTGATTGTTGGAATACTACAATATGCACGATACCATAAAATATTACTGATTCAGAAACCTTAACAGAATAATTATTCATCCACCTGTTCATCAGCACAACTTTTCATACGACATTTTCTAAACATTTCTTTATAACCAGAATATTATTGGTGTACTGAAAACAACTCTGCCTAGAAAAGATGATGACTCCTTAGGGACCCGACTTTGGATCTTCTGCCTTTTCCAAACTGCGAAGTTCCTCACACCTAGTGCGCACCAAAGAAAAATGCATGCACAGGCACACATACACGCCCCCCAAAGAAAAACTTGATCTAATGAGTGCTACCACATGAATTCTTGTAGATGATCAACATTTAGATTTTTTTCTCTAAATTAACATCAAGACTGGTGTTTTTACATGCCAAGACTAATGCCCTAAAATATCTATGAACTTAATTTCCAGATAACACAGATCTTACTGCTAAGGACTAACAAGTTGTTGTGTTGAACACAGAAACATTCATCAGCTTATACAGAGTCAAGGATGATGAACAGTGCCAACATACAGCACATTTGTCTGCTGAGCGGAAGTTTGTTTTTTTTGTAAACCATCATAAGGACGTAATTTTTTTCTGAACAACGCTTGTTATAAGCACCAAGTAGGGCCCTTTGTGATGTTAAAGCCTATGAGATACTATATGAACTACTGATAGGGTAGGTACTCATCCCTGCAGCTCTACTTGCAGACAAAATAATAAAAAAGAATGGAAGAGGTTTATGAGCAAAACCATCTGTAGACGTTGTCATTCCCTAAAAAGCATTCTACCAAATGGACATTTTCCTACATTTACGACTAGCCTATTCTAGACTCATCCTTTTTGTAACTTCTGTCATATATCAGACATAGGTGGCTGCTTGCTTCTGATAAAAAGGATGGAATCATATTGCAGTTTCTGTACACACTCCAACTCTTTATATTTTTTTTACCTTTTTAGGAATAAAATTGTAGCAGCATACATAGATAGCACTACAAGTAACTCAAGGCATATGAACTTTGTACTACACTCATGCATTGGTGCTAGCATAGCAGCTAGAAAAGCATACTTCATATAGACAGTGGTAAACGTGATGCTATAACTGCGTAAGACAGAGAATACTACTTTATTTGAGGGGTTTCATAAAAAACCGCCCTTGGATTATTTTCTAAATCCATCTCAAGGAAGTGTCAAAGTTTACCCTCCTCTTGCTTCTACTCTCCATTTCAGAATAACCCACACTCAGGCCTTTAAGGCTTCTAGCTATTCAGCTTTGACACTGCTGTGCTCTCTCATTTCCAGAAACTCGGCATTCTATGCCTCAAAATGCAGCCCTTCAGTTATTTGGGTTTTTTCATGCTATAAGAGCATTTATAGAAAGCCCAGAAATAATGTAATACAAAATGAACAAAATATTGACAGAGTGGGGTTTGCAGTATTTTGTAAAGCAACTGAGGAAGAATTCTGCACCTTGGCACCTAAAGCAAGCAGCTGCAAGTGCCTGCCTTATGCCCTGCTCCTCCTGGACTGGGAGTGCTCTGAAAGTGCTTCTTAGACTATGGTACAGCACGTTTACAAAACTAACCAGCAAAAGCACAATAATAATATCAATAGCTTAACTCAAAACATTTGGAGTCAGTGAAAAGACCCCCAGCAACTGCAACAGGTTTTGTATCACACCACTAAGGAGCTGTCTATATCAGGCAATCTATTTATCTGGCATTGGGTGCAATCTCGTTTGTAGCAACTACAGTTCAAACAACTACTTAAATCTTGAGACTAAAATTGATGCTTCAAGGTTTTTCATTTTAATTAATTAAAATGAAAATTATGTTTTATGCTATAGTATAATTTAATAAGGGATAATATGTATTTCTATCATTGTAAAAGCCTTCAGATCATTTGTTGCTTTTGAACAGAGGATATGCAATGCAAAATGGCAGATAATCACTTCTGTGTCTCATCCCATTAATTTGACATCTATAACTGAGTACAGAAAGAGGCAGAGATGAGTGTAAACCCTGCCATGCAGTAGGGAAAAATAGAATCATGACACTTGCCGATTGAATATTTGATTTTTAGTTCTTTTATTGCTGATTTCCTCTTAATGCTGGATTATAGAGTCAAGGAAGTGTATATGATGAACAGCAAAACACAAAAGCACCGCCTTCCTTATTATCAAAGGACACACAGGGGACACAGAGGAGGTATGAATGACCTCTTGCCACTCTTGTTCTCTGCTTTTTATTTTCTAGTGCTAGCAATTTTTGTTTAGTTTTAGCTTTATGTTATCGTGATACAGTAAGGTAAAATACAACTAGCAAAACCACACTTTGCTAGATGCTCTTATTTCTATTCCTTTTTCCTCATTTATGTGTGTGTGCCAGGAAGGGTGCCTGCAAATGAGAATACAAACAAAACACACCACTTTCTCTTTTTGTTCCTTCCACATGAAACAATGTTCCTATTTTCTGCTTTCTGTCTCCATTTGTTTAAGAAACAGTTCTTTTCCCTTTTGAAACTGTAAAATATCAACATTCTTAACTTCATTGGATTTTGAAGTGCACTCTACTTGTTCAGTAGCAAAGTATGTTTTAAAAATATACAGATATCTATTTTGTTTATTTGTGCAGGCAGGTAACTGTAGTGCCTCTGCAGAAAGTCCACATGTTTTCTGATGCTCAGTGTGAGACTTATGCCTCTGGAAAAGTCAAATAGTATTTGAAGATGGTGATTTTAATATATTGCACACATATGTATACAATTATTTTCCTAAAATATCCAAGAATTTTAAAATGCTACAGGGAAAAAGAAAAGTGATCTTTACAATAAAATACAACTTGTACAAACCACACATCGTGGAACTTTCTAAAGGGCATTCTTAGGTATGCAGCATCAGTATCAGACATTCGGGCTGGGACATTCAGAGAAAAAAAGATAATTTTCCAAAGACAATTGAGCACTTGGGCATCGTTCTGCTCTTGAAATATCTTCTCAATCCTCAGTATGCTAAGGTGGAAAATGAGTACTTAGTCAATGACCTTTTCAAAACTTACTCCTGCAAAGCATGCTGCTCGTGATATCAGGTGGAAAATCTTCTCACAGAACATCTTTCTGCTGGAAATGCTGATTCAACAAAGCTGTAACCAGCTGATTTCCAATTTTTGAGTCAATACCGTCTGACCTTTTGACAGCTGCCAACTTCCTTTTGATAGAAACCACTCCCCAAAAAGTGGAGCTCCTGGGACTCCCCAGGTTCCCAAAAACTTTTGTGGTGTGCTCAGGGAGACAGCGTTCCCAGTGTTTCCTACCCCCTCAAGCAGGAGTAGCAGAAGGATGTTGCAGAACTGGCCTGCAAAGTCTCAGAGCTCCCAGGCACACCATTTGGCTAGTTAGTCCCCCTCAAAGTGGACCCTGACCTCCAGCAACAGCCAAGTGAGTCTGGCAGCTAGTAGCAGCCTGCACAGAGCCAAACAGTGAATGTCGGGGCACAGAAAGCTGCCTCGTGAGAGGTTGTAATGCCCAAGTAGTTGCAGATATTGAAAGTCTGGTAACCTTGATGACCCCAGTTTTGTGGCAGCTTTTTATGCATGAGCTGCTGAGAGACCTGCCTGGCTGCTGTTGCTCTGCTTATCCTCTACTTGGCTATGGAATGGAATGCCCCTGTCTGATAAAAGGTAGAGGGGAAATGTTTGGGCAATCTGCTCTGAAAACCAAACCACACACCTATATCTTATGAAATGGTCTGTACTAAAAGCTGAAAGTGAATCAGAAATTGCAGATCTGGTTATATGCATGACTAGTGAATCAATTTTATGAGATCAGAGCTATAAAATGTTATAACAGGTTAAAATGTTGTGTCCAGCAAGAAATTCACTTCAGACAGAAAAAACTTGTTAAGGAAGACAATGAAATTTTAAGCATGGAGAAGTCCTTGGAGAAGGTATTGACTATGTCTGTAAGAGGACATGGGCAACATGAAAAGCATAAGTGATCTCAGCTGTAGCTGTGTCTGCACTGTGGCTAGAAGAAAAGTGTTGAACAAAAGTGGGACAAGAAGTGTGACAGTCTTAACATAAGAAAAAATGTATCAGAAGCCTGCTGTGCCTGTTTCTGAAAGCCGGCATTCAGGAGACAGGGTGCCATTAGGCAGTTATCGCACCTGCAAGTCTTATTTTAAAGGTCAGTATAACTAGACGTTAGGCATCCAGGGTAAAGCTCTTCTGACAAGGATTAATTAATTGGATTTTGGAGATGGTGACTGAGTGCTCTTTAGCAGTTTTTTCCCAAACAGGTCAACTGGTCAGTGTCTTATCAGGAAATATCCAAAGCAAGCCCTAGGTGCCCAGCTCCTGGTCTTATCAGTTCTTGGTGCTCTCAGGCAGCCTAGTAGCCCTGCAGTTTAGAGCACAAGCCATTGTCTTTTACTGAAGGTAATTCCAGAAAGCTGAAAAACTCCACATCAGTTATTACAATATTGGAAACCACCTATGTAACGGGTTTGCTCTTGGCTGGTGGCCAACTCACACACACCCTCTCACCCAATCCTCCCCACCCAAGGATAGGGGAGAGAATTAAAGGGGTAAAGGGAAAAAAGTGACTCGTGTGTTGAGATAAGAACAATTTAATAACTAAACTACAATAATATTGAAAATAATACTATATACAAATATACAAATGAGTGATACTGCCCTCTCCATCTGATGACCANGGGTCTCAATCCTGAACCTAAGATCAAATCCTGGCCAGAGAAGCTGAAAGACCTTGGCAGCCGCATAAACACCACTTTTTATCAGCTTTCTTCAGAGCACAAACTCAAAACACAGCCTCTTGCTAGCTGTTATGAAGAAAGTTAACTCTGTCTCAGCTTAACCCAGGACACCCTAAAAGACAATGTGTGAGCTGACCTCTTTGTTCAGATTTCTAATTTTTGAAAAACAAAACTAACAAAAAGATACAAACAAAAACATGGGCTTCTTGACAATGAAGATTTGCTTTTTCGTGTTAGCTCTATTGTCCATCACTTCAGAAAGTTATGTCAATACTCAAACAATATGTAGTTCACTCCACATACAAGTGATGAATCCTTTAAACATGAAGGTTATAGGGAAATCTGGAGCATATAAATTCACAAAACACATTTCACAATTTTACCACGTTTCACTGCTCACTTGTTGCAAAACAAGATGGTGATTAGATAAGGGACATAATCTATAGCTTCTGACCCCCAATGGATACATCTTGAACAAAAAGCTTACCACCATTCCTTGTTTGTCAATTTATCTCAAGACCCTATGACCAACCACTCCTGGGGAGGTTAATCCAAAACCATGGAGAGAACATATCATATCAGTTTCTGCTTGATTTTTCACAAAGCTTTTTGTAGTGTGCAGTAAGCAGAAACCAATAGCGGTTCCACAGACTCAGGAAATAGAAGGAGATACAATTTGAGGAGCAGAGTGGGGCATGACGAGAACTGAGCTTGGGAGTGATTTCCACAGTCTGCAGAGGAATAACTATATAGCAAATATGATAAGTTTGTGTTCAATATTTCTTAAAAGAACAATTCCTGGTTTTTTTAATAAGTATGTGCTCTTCCTCTCTCTCCATGTATGCATACACATAAATTAAGCCCTGGCAATCTCTGGTAGAAGGTGGGATCAAAGAACTGACACTATATATTGGAGGTACAGTGGTAGCTAATGTACAATTTGTTTACACTTCATCAAAGATGATAGAGTAAAAATAAAAGCATGACACACTGATCTTTAGGAAAGTGATATGCAGCCAGAATGTGTCCCAGTGCTACCTGTCTACAAATCAACATGATTAATTGAGCACGCATAGCTGCCTATTACTCCCATTTTCAGCAGTCACAGATAATAGCAAGGATTCCTCTGCTCTGTGTATTCCTATTCTCCTCAGTAGTGATTTGTTCCAAAAGCTACTGAACTGGCTGTATAAATATGGCTTATACAGGCTGTAATAACAAAATAATTTAAAACCTAAAATAAGTACACTAGTTGCAAATTTCCTGCAATTACATTAATAAAAATACATTAATGTCAATATGACTGAGCAGGGTAAATGTTACAGGACATACATTATCTCTTTGCGCTGTTTCTGACCTGTAGCTCACAAGCAAACTTGGGAGCAAACAACCAGCTCCACATCATAGGTCCATCCTTTTGACAGACCACCATCCATGCTGGTTTTCTCTCCTGCCTCCTGGGTGATAGCATTCATGCAGAAAATATAACCTGGTCATGTTTTCTGACAATTGACAGTGCTTACCTGTGGCTTCTTCCACCTTTCTGGCATAGTAGTTGACTTCTTGTGAGTCACAACTCTGGATCACATTGCACTGCTTTTATATTCAATAGCTTGGCACGTACATCACCTCCAGCATATTTTTAAAGGTGTTTGGAAGCCCTTCAGGCCACTTGTCTTTTAGTTAGAATTAAGAATTAAAAATTTTCTGTTGCAGGAAACTTTTCTGAAAGTTCCAACATTATTTTCCAGTCTTCTCATGGACAAAGGCAAGGTATTTCAAAGTTCATCACTGGAGAAGAATAGAAAAAGAGACAATTACACTTCAGGGTCGCTTACGGCTCACAGATAAATCATCAAGCCACATCTTCAGTAGACTGAGGAAGATTAAGTAGGGTCAAATGAGCAGCCAGCTTTTCCAGAAGATCAATGCTCTCCTCAGTCAACCAAACACCTTAATTCTGTACTGATTATGAGCTTAATGAAATGGCATGGTGTTATATAAATAATAAATATATAAAATATTTTTTTAAATCAGTCCTCACAATATTGCTGTAATACTGCATGTGAATTCACAGCACAACACCTTAAGATTTAGAGAAAAACCCTTATATGGCCCTAAATTTGCAAGTGGTTCCTGCATTCAGCTAAGGACTGAAGTTGGCCTACAGATTTAACTACTTTTTTAAAATTTGCTGTTGAAAACAACTAAATAAAACAAGCTACTAGCAATTTAAAACCTCTAGTTTTATATGCTTTTAAGTGTGAAGATTTTAGACACTTTCAAGGCTTCCCTGCTTAAAAGTTTGAAACTTAAAGACCTGGAATCTAAAATAATCTCAGAAGAGCTACAGAAAGAATTATCAATTCATCCTCAGCCCTATCAAGACCTATTTCTTTCTTCCAGTTAATTTCCCTCTTTCCCATCAGATCTTGTTCAAAGACATTACCAAGTTTCTATAGGTAAACGTTGACTTCATCATATGAGTGCTGCCCACACAATACAGCCGGGAGCAAGCTTTGGTCCAGTGCTTTAAGGAGGAAAGGAGGAAAGCCCCTTCCTATATGTTCTGAATTTTCTCTGAGTACTACAGAGCACCAGGTGTTTAGCATTATAGTGCACCAACCACCACAAGGAGTAATGCATTTAAGCTGGGTACAGGGAGGTAAAGGAAGTGTTCTCATTTATATTTGTTTAAGTTTAGCACACAGGACAAATGTGGGCTAATGTTCATGACTGAGCTGAATAAATGATTTTGCTTTCCTTAGCCAATAACATAAAAATTCTGAGCACTGAAGATAAGCTGGTTCTCGGAGCAACAAAGACTGAATTTGTCTATCTTTTTTGTTGTTGTTTTTGTTTTTAATGTAATCATGCAGTTAATAGCTATTTTTGTATAAACATTGAGGCTACAAAAAGATATTAAAAAGCTTTTAGTTAGGAGGGGAAGAAACCTCTACTCTGAATCAAATCGTGTTTATTACTTCATTATACAACTAAATGGAAATTAGACCTTAAGACTGGCTCATTTCCAACGTGTTAAAGTCTATAAATATAATGCAAAACAAGAATAATGAAGCAAGGAGCTTTTGTTAGTTGGAGAACTTGGCTAATATTGTCAGTATGGTTTCACTATGATGACCCAAAAGATATGTTTCAAAAAAGTAGGTCTGCCAGTTTTCAGTAACAAGAAAGATGAAGACACTTCACTTACCTAAAACCCGCTAAAACCATTTAACCATAAGATAAATGTGCTATTTTACTTTTTTTTCCTGTGTGACAATCTTGAAAGCAAATCCTGCTTCACTAGCTAAACATGGTATAAACTTCCCATCTTGTTATGCTTTTCATTGCCCAATCTGAGTCACTTCTTTACTCTTGACTTTCTCCTAACACCCCTTGTTTACGGAATATAATTGTTTGAATTACACCAAACTGTAAAACAGCCACTAACTCAATTTATTGTGAAAGAACAGTAGAGCATTAATGTGATGAAATTAAAGCTTCCATGAAGAGGGAAAACATTTGTACAATAGAACAAAAAGATAATTAATACTGACCAGAAAGTCTATTCCTAAGAATAATGTGGGTCTTATCCTCATAAAAATCCCAGAGAAATGCAGTCTTCAAATCCTGTACTCTGTCAAAACCAGACTTGTGATGTCAGGTACTTACAACACCTCACAAGACTAACTTGAAAAGATCCTTTGATATGGCAAGCTACTGTTATAAAACAAATTATATGTACATTTTTGTATTAAAAAAATGTGATACTCTTGAATTTTTAAAATATGTGACTTTATTCTGCCTTATATCTGCATCCAACGCTTAATCAAGTTTCTCATTTTTACATCCTAGAGATTTAATCTTCTGGTGGCTTCCACTTGGCTCCTGCTTGCTTATTAACACCAGAAATAAAGTTGTCATGGGAGAGTTCTGCCTAAAGAAAGAGTTCAGTGGTGACACAGAATTCCCTTCTGAGCTGCAAGAATAAAGTACATTTCAGTTTTCTAGAAAACATGGAAATAAAGCTCTCATCCTTCATCACCTTGCCACCTTAAAAAAGACAATAGACATGATAAGGAACTAAACTGTTCTAAATGGTCAATTATGTTTTGGTACTTATTAAAACTATAACACAAAGCATGGCCTGTTTCTCAATATAACCTGGTTTGCTTCTTAGCAAAGCTAAGACTGCATGCGGACAGGTTGGCCAGCCTGATGTAACTTGCCTTTGAAAAAAGATTTCAAGGGGTACAATTTCCATAGCCACCTTTGTACCATAAATTAATCTTCTCTACACAGTATTATGAAACAATGAACTAGTCACCTTTTCAAGGATATAAAAAGAAGTATAAAGATAACAAGGGCCAAATATGTTGTGACTGATACATTACAGAATCCATCTTGAACTGTATGGTTTTTGCTATAAGCCACTTGGATGTGTTTTCACCTTGAATTTATAGCTGATTTTTCAGAGAGTGCCACTTGTCTTGGTTCAGTCCTTAAAAGCAGCAGAAGATTTCGGACTTGCCTATTTATCTTCCTAGACAATTTTCTATAACTGTGGAAACCTTCAATATATCCTACAGAATAAGCTGATATTCCAAGAGCTAAAACCAAAATTACTTGCATCTGTCCTTCACCTTTAACCACTAATCTTTTTATTTTCTCTCAGGTACTAACATCAATCTAAAATACCATGCGGCTTAAACAGGGGCATCATGTTGCAAGAATATTTCAATTTGAAACGGATGCCCACATATCTGACTTGCAAATAGAAACGTGTATCTAGACTGGATGTTTAACACCAAGACGGAACTTTTTTAACTTTAAAGCTGGGCAAACACTAAAAAAGTGAATCCAAAAAGTTTTTGGTGAAAACAAACCCAGAAAAAGAAGAAACCACCCTAGGGGTCTTTGCAACCATGTTTGATGTCTTTTCACAAGATTTACGGAAGCAGCAGTTGAAAAAAAAATTTCAAGAGAAGAAAAAAATAAAGTCAAATTTTTCATGTATGCAGAAATTCTTGTGAGAATAAACATTCACAGCTGGTTTACAGACAGAGTGGGAAATCACATGTTTATACATACACCTAGAAACATGTCTTCTTATGCAAGGAGACATTTAGAGATATTTAGACCACAAAAATACATTCTTCAAACTTTGACACTATAATAAAGCATTAATTCATTCTCCCTGGTTTCTTCTTCTGTAACTCTGGAGAAGCCAGTTCCAAAAGGTGGACAATCTGAACACAGCAGGAGTTGTTAGAATACCATTTTCTTGGTAAATCTTATTTTCCACTATTCTAAAACTGTTCCCAGTTTTCTATGACCAACACTACTTAATCCAGCAATGTTTACTAGCAGTAAAAGTTGTCCATTAATTTTTATTAAACATTCTTTTCCACCTTCTAGATGCTGCACCACATGAATATATGGCTCAAATAACTTGCATCACTCATATACAGCATAAAAAGACCTGTGCTGCTTAAAACTATTCCTTACATTCAAACCTGGCACACACATGCCCCTGAAATCATACAACATCAGACTTCTAACAGCCTTCTCTGTGAAAGCTGGAAGTACTTAGAGTCTGGAATTAATGCTACCAGGTTCTTGAAATAACACAGCCTCCAATAGTTGGAGCAGAAATTCCAGTCCCTTAGTCTATCCCAGTCTATCTATTCCCAGATAGTCATTCATGCTAGTCAAGCAGCCACAGACAAGTAGGTTGAAATATGCTTTTCCAGCCACATCTTAAGACAACAAGTTTTGGAAAAAAATACAAAATAGGTAATTTTAAAGAACATACAGTGCTTCTACCTTCATCTTTTTCAATGTTTTCAATATATACCTACTTGAGTGGATACTGGATTCTAGTTCCTTCTTTAAAAGGAGACACCTCGCTTTTAAAAAAGGTGTTATTTGTTCATCCCAGGCTGGGTACAACCAGTCATTACTGTGTAAGGATGGGAAAGGCCAATGTTAATAATTCTTTATTTCTACACAGCTTCCCGCATTGCCTGTAGAAAGGCTTAAGGCTGTGGTGAACCAGAAGTTACTCATCTGACTAGAGCTCCTGCAACTGTTGCCAGTGATAACCTTAAGAGAGGTTCAACTTTGCAGATGAGGACATAAACTTGCCAAATTCTGTGCTATCCATAACGGACCATGAGGTTTTTAGGATAATAACTTAACAATAATAGAATGGCAGTAGGTAAAAACAACATTGAAAAGAAAAAAAGACACACATGTAATGTATGTAATACCTGACTCAAGTCTAAGAATTTACAGCCATAAGTAATATTACACTTTTGGTGCATGGATGGAATGATTATGGCTAACTAAAAGCACAAAACCTCATCTCTAAGAAATGTGGCACTTGTAGATATTTCATATCTGAACCAAGAAGTCTTTTCTTGTGAATGAAGAATGTGAACATAATGAGGAAAAAAATCAATAGTCAGCAGAATTATTTCAAGTAACTGAGTAAGTAGCTTTTATTTTTAAAAAGGTATTTTTTTTCAAATGCAATTCACTTTGAAGGTTTTAACTGAACTGCAAAAGTCAAGAGTTTCATTATGGTTACTTGCAGTATGTTGCTTGAAAGTCAATAATCTTTAGTACTGACAACCATTTTACTAGAGCAAAAAGCTACCCTTCATCTGTAGTTCTGACTATAATCTGTACTATTTCTTTTCGAAACACTTGACTATTAAAAAAAATACANGTTATTTTCTTCCAGTTCCTTTTCCCTCACAATTACACAGCATGACATTTTATAGTATAATGTAACAAATTTTTTATTGTAAATGTAGGATGATCTCTCAGCTTTCAAATAGATTATTAATAACAGTAAACCTGAAATTCTGAGCTTATATTTTAAGATCACCCTGTTCATTATTGAGAAGGAAGTCCCTTAGAGCTGTTGCTTCTCTCTGCTGTTGCCACAAGCCTCAGCATCCTCCTCACCTGATTCCATATCAGTCTGCCAGCACATATAGAAATCTGTGAAACAGAATCACATTTTCATGAAATATTTGCAGAAATCCCACATCTTGGTGCTTGCTTGCCTTGTCTCTTTGTATGTCTGTGATGCAGACACATGCCATAACATTAACCTCACGTATTCTTAGCAGACTTTGGTGTTACATTAGCACCAGCATGTCTGATAAGACTGATCCCCTTTATGTTGTGAAGAAATTTGATTTCATATGGTATCAGAAATTCTTGCATTTCAACTCCTCAGCTGCAAGCTGCATGTCTCAGAAACAGCTGGCCAACCATAGCTACAATAATCTCTCACATGTACGTTCCTGTATATGTGGAATCCCAATCCTACACTGTTGCAAGCACTCAGATTCACATTACCCAGAACTCCCCAGCAGCTCTCTTTGGCCACTCCACCACAATCATCACTGCATGGCAGAGATTGATCCGACTGCTGCTGACTCAGTTGGGAGCAGCCCCACAAATTAGTGCTAGTAAAACAACTGGGTAGGTACCCACTGCCTGGCCTGTAACACCTCACTCTTTGCAGAAGATTTGCAAAGGATTCACTTGACAGCATCAGTCACATTCTGATCTTCTGAAGGGAGAAAAACAAAGTGAACAGCCCTAAAATACGCCAAAAAGCTGCCTGAGATGGTGTTATTGGTGGGGCAGGGGGAAGGGTGAGAGAAAAAAAATGTTCTCATATAAATAACTTCCATCAAAGACGGCTGCTCATGCATTAACCTTGTCCATCTTCTTTCAGGTACTGTGCAGTGGCTTTGGGACGTACAAACAGAGGAGAGGATAAACATCTATGAGATACAAAAGCAAAAGGCCCACCCTTTACTCTAGAGCATGTTTTATTACTCTTCCTTTTTTCACACTAGATGCTTCTCCCTGATTTATTCTATGCATTAAGTCCCCTGTCCAAGGATCTCTTAGGCTCATCAACTCATCCTCCTGGAAAGATAGACTGTAGTCTTCCCTTGCCTTANAAGATTTGCAAAGGATTCACTTGACAGCATCAGTCACATTCTGATCTTCTGAAGGGAGAAAAACAAAGTGAACAGCCCTAAAATACGCCAAAAAGCTGCCTGAGATGGTGTTATTGGTGGGGCAGGGGGAAGGGTGAGAGAAAAAAAATGTTCTCATATAAATAACTTCCATCAAAGACGGCTGCTCATGCATTAACCTTGTCCATCTTCTTTCAGGTACTGTGCAGTGGCTTTGGGACGTACAAACAGAGGAGAGGATAAACATCTATGAGATACAAAAGCAAAAGGCCCACCCTTTACTCTAGAGCATGTTTTATTACTCTTCCTTTTTTCACACTAGATGCTTCTCCCTGATTTATTCTATGCATTAAGTCCCCTGTCCAAGGATCTCTTAGGCTCATCAGCTCATCCTCCTGGAAAGATAGACTGTAGTCTTCCCTTGCCTTAGCACTCCAGATGGCCATCTGCAGGAACAGAAGAGGCACAGACTCAAAAGGAGCTCTTAGCTCTCGTGAGGATTCAAGGCACCAAGGATTCCTCCTGGTGTCAGTTTCTTCAAAAACCCTTTGGGATGACTAAACTAACTCTTCACTGTGTTCAACACTGGCATCCAGAGTATGTGAGCATTGTGGTTTGTGGAAGCTATTGAACGTCCCACCTCATTTGACAGATCTGGTGCATCAGCACAAATGGGTTTTGAGAAGCAGCAGGAAAGTTCCTGGGCTGACTTTTTTTTTCTCCCCATCACCTTCTTTCTGTGAGGCACTGTAGAATAATAGCCAACCACTGCTAGGACTCCTTTTGACCAGAAGCAGCAAGGGCCACATATGAAACCTCAGCAAGGGGGCAATGTGCAGGCTGTAGAAAAGTCAAAAGTTTTCATGCATGCTGCTGGGTGAGAATTGCAGAGAGACCTTGTGGCTCTTAAGGACGACATGGCTGAGCATTACTACACTTTTCATTCCCATTGCTGCATTCATGAGGAGTGATCGAACAGAGCACTGGTCCTTTCTCGAGGAGTATGTCGATGTAGTGTAATAAAAAGGATTGTATTGATTTGACTGTCAAACACAAAGATAAACTCACTGACATTCACAGAAATAAGGCAGAGTTCTCTTGCCTCTTTTTGTCTGAGGAGAAGGAAAAACACATCATGCTTCCACACAGTGAACTTCCTATTTTCATACATTCTCATTTACTTATTTACTTGCTTTCATTAATTTCTTTTTTTT
>VZTO01026982.1:101525-116259 GCA_013400615.1 Syrrhaptes paradoxus
ATTACTTTTTTTTTTTTTCCTTTCTTCATGCCCCCTCACATTTCTCCCACGAGACACGCTGATTTCAGCTGGCCTGTTGAACCCAGTTCTTTTCTCAAGAAAGTAATGACTGGAAGCAAGTAAAATTAGACTGTCTGCTTAGTTGTTTATGATATATTGGCACTCTCCTAGATTAAGTCCTTTTAGGGAAGAGAGATTCATGTGTCTATATATGTCTCAGTCTTTTTAAATAACTATCTGGGGAACTGACACAAAATCAAATAGACTGATTGCTTTTAGTTTCTCTCTCCTCTTCTCTTCTTGCAGTCTGTTAAGCACAAAGCACTTTAAATCCTAAGTGTGATCATTATTATCTAATTAACTTCAAATTTTGTCATTTCCCTCCCAAAAATATATACATACTAAAACAAACAAACAAAAAAAACCAAACCCAGAACAAATCTGTAATACTTATGACCTTCTTCAAGGCCTTTTCCCAACAAGTGAAAGACACCAGTCCATTGGTCTTCGTCATGTGGAACAAGGATTCTGCATTTCCAAGTCATCATCAAATGGCAGAGGAGGAATCTGATGAAAGCTACTGGTTTCAGAAGTCCTCAGATGTGGCCCTGTATTTTTGTTTAACTACTTAACAGGCCACAAGAGATAGTTTTCATTAGATTATAGAGTAGAAAAACTTGGTCTTCAATTGCATTTTCCAACATGAGAAATTAAAATTACTTTGTTTCTATGGGAAACTGCTCACCTATAGCTTCAAGGTTACATTCGTTCTAAGAGCACAAGGGACTTGAAGCCAGGCCTTTCTATAAATAGATGTGTACAGTGGATATGTCACAACTGGGAAAAAGGAAAATCAAAATTGTAGCTGATGTTAAATTTTTGTATTAACACTTATACTGAACAATCAGATTTCAGGATTAAATGTAAGCAAAATAATTTTCTCTTAGTTTTCTTATCAAGCTTAAATTTCAAAGGTAGCTTTCCCTACAAACAAACTGCATCCACTCTTTACAAATGCTAAAAGTATAATCAGTATTTCTGAATCATTTATTTATGGCAGTTACTTTTCTAAAAATAATGTTATCTGGTCTCTAGCAAAACAGGAACTTGTTAATAATAGACTCAAAGTACACATCAGCTGGCTGGGATACAAGAAAGAATACAAAACAACTGTTTAATTTTTCAAACATCCTAATTGCAGAGAGAAGTAAAGAAACAGAGGAATTAAGTTTCACAGCTAAAATTTTCCTGCACTAGTATTAATAGATATTTTTATTTTAGCAAGTCAACAACCAAAAGAAGCTGGTTCTGTTCTGAACCATCTGCTTTATTGTATTTAAAATTGCATATAATGATTATAGGAATTTGAACATTTAACATCTCTAGCTACTTTGAGAGAAAAATGCAATTTCATAGCCCAACTTTTCATTTATAGTTTGACTCACGCACTCACAAGGGAGAGAACAGTTGCTCTGTAGCAGTTTTTCATATCTCTGATCATAAAGTTAGTCAAGATTTTGGAGAATTACATAGAAGAGTTTCAGGATTTCTTCAGCCTGCACTGAATTGCTAATAGGACCAAAGGAACATACAAGTAGCCACAAATGAGGCAATTTTGTCTCCTTTACAAGGGAAATGACTCAGGGCCAGTTCTAAATTCAATCAGATAAACTAAATTTAGGGTAACCATCATTAGGGACTTAGTCTAAGCAAGAATGTGACTTTCAAATATTTATTTCTACCAACAAATCATTACTTTGAAGTCTAGCCAAGTCCCAAGCTATGTCGGAAAACAATATCAGGCATTATATGTGAGTCTTCCTTGTTTTCATTTTCTCTATTTCCATTTTTCTTTGTTTCCTTCTCATCATCTCTGCTATAAATATCACCAAAAGCAACAAGAGAAAGTAGAGCAAATGACATTGTCAAAAGAAATCTAAAACCTTGCTAAGACCACCCATAGATTACAGCTAGTCATTTGAGGAAGGTTTGGTGGAGGAGTTGATGCAATCAGGGAACAGTTGCCTGAGAAACCTTCTCATCAGCTCAGGGCAGAGTGTTCCATGACATACTGCCAGCTTCTTAGCCAAGGTCAAATTTCTGTCCATGTACACATGCTACATATCATCCCCATATTTTTCACATTTTATGATTACATTTAAATTTCCTGAAAGCTTCCTTTGTCTTTATACGGTTATAGTGTATTTCCAAGTGAGGAAGTTTTTCTGTCTGCAAGGAGGTTACAGAGTACAGTTACTTTTGCTGGGATTGAGGCACAAGGTAGTTTTATTTATTGATTAGGAGCCAGATTGAATGTGTTGAGCTGGGGGTGTGTGTTCTGCTTCTGTGTGCCAAAAGAGCTACATACGAGTTTTTCTCATAAAATATTTATTGGTAGAGTGTTGTGGGTATTATATTTATTACAAAATAGTATTGCAATACAGTAGTGGAACTATAGTATTTTTCGGCAGCAGAGAAGATAATGACTAGGGAAAATATATCCATCGCCCAATTTAAAGTGCTTAAGCACTGTTTTGGAAAAACATGATCTTTAGCCTGATATGCTGCACTGTATGAATGTGCAAAGGAGTTATAAAACTTCTCTGGATTAGCAGCTAAGAGGATCCTTTAATGATGTGTTGATGGCACAGATGTCACTACACCATCCACGTTTTGTGGCAATGAAACCTAAGTGAAGACTTGATGGCAGAAACATGCCAGAATGCTACTTTGCTCTAGCTGATTTCTAGTGTATGTAATGACACTTTGGATACACTTAGAGACTGACATAATTTATTACAATGGTAGTAAAATTAGGCTAACAGAAGGTTGGCACAAAACCTCTTCCTCCAGTTTCAGAAAGTCAAAATGTGTTGAAGCTGCTTCTGAATTTATTTTAAGATTTTGTAATACAAACACAGTAAAACGGAATTAAAATTCTAAGCACTTCTCAGAACTTTGACAAAAATACCACTACTTAAACTTTTTCTTCAAACACCATGTTAAAAGTATCCAGTGCATATAAGAAAGAATAATGATAGTTATGAACACATAATCTACATGCAGGAGAAAAAAGGATTAATGGTTTGTTTCCTCAGTATATTTTTGCAATCTGATAATGTATCATAACACTCAACTGTCTCAACCATGGAGGCTACTATTTCCTATCTCACCTAACAGGAGTAGAAGAGTTGCTTGAAAATGTTGCTTATAAAACTGAATTATATTTCTCTTTCAGGGATCTCGGCAGTGCTTTTACAAATTGTTCATCTTCTACTGCACATTTTCGTATTTGACATACAATTATTATTTACAAGCAATGTGAATTCATTAGCTTTATGAAACTGATACTTACTACACATGGATTGTTTCCTGTCCCCCAGGACTGAAAAGAAAGTGAGATACCGCATCTCTAAAGGCTTCCCTAAAAAAGAACATTCATAAGTAAACAGCATAACTAAACATTTGTTAAATTGACACTAATGTACATTGAATCATGTCTTACCTAATTTGAAGAAAATTTCAGCAGAATTTAAAAGAAAGGTTGACTCAGCTCCCTAATTTCCAGTGTCAGTCTAGAACACCTACATTCAGTGCTGGGTTTGCTCAGAATGTTGGGGTTTTTTTTGCCTGTGACTACAGACTTGTTGAGACCAGAAGTCCTTCTCATATTGCTCTTACAGTTTCTAAAAATCTTTCTTTTTATCAAAGCAACATGTTTTTCAGAGTTGTAGCAACTTTGAAATTTTCTGACTGGAAAGTTTCTGCAGTCAGATGTTTTTTGAGGAGAGTAATATAGAGAGATCTAAATAAGAAACTTGTCTGTTTCCACACAGAATACATATTTTGACATGAATCTTTCATCAAAATAATTTTTTATTTCCCTCATTGAGCAAAATTATAAATGTGAGTCATCACAAACATTTTACAGCAACCTTTTCCAATGAATGTCCTTGTGATGACTGAGCAGGCAGTTAAAAATAAAACGTTGTACAACAGTTTTTAAAATCACTGCTGGTACCCTCTTTACAGGTACCAGAAAATAAAAGTTTCATGTAACATGACTTATTGTCAAAAACCAATATTCTCCCATTCCAACTAAGTCACTACAGGCCAAGGAAACTTGTATTACTTTAATGAAGCAAGGCTGACTTCCAACTTTCAAAGCTTCTTTCACACATTTTTTTTATTTCCCTTAGCTTATGTTCAGCTATTGCAACACAGGAATATATTTGCTGAGGTAATATGAATCTTGAAAGCTAGGACTAGTACCTCCCTCAGAAGGTTCAAGAGGAAAAGCCATTTAGCCATGGTTTTAGAAGCTGCAAAGATGACTTGAGAAAGTAGGGTAAACAGAGTGTTTCTGACTGCTCAATGAAATTAGCAATTTTAATTAGGTGTACTAACCTGTGTCTCTTATGAAGAATGTCTTCTGACCTCTGAACAGCATGAGCAAGACAGTCAGGAATATTTGTCCAGCAGATCTTGAGAACCTCTCTCTGCTCCCTGTCACATTCAAGCAAGTACCATCCATATCTCCAAGCCTCAATTCTCCTGTGCCAGAAAGGAAACAAGTGAAAAAGGGTTTGATGAGACACAGAGCATACCTCAGTTAGGTACCCAGTCTTGATAAGCAAAGAATGTGGATTTGTAGGTCACCCTCACATGTCCTGAAATGTATATAAAGCCTCTCTCTACTTCCGTTTCCTATATCGAAAAGCAGAAAAATAAAATTCTTCTGCAATGTTTAGCACATATTAAAATTAATAGTACATATTTTGAAACAGGTTAAAGTCCATTTATCCCCACTGTTAGAGTCAAAATGGGTAGAGGAGCAGATGTAACTTGATGAGATTTCAGGTTTGTACCTGGAGGGCAAATCTTAGCCCAGAGAACTGCTCCCTTTTTCATTTGGAAGGAAAAAATCTGAGCTTGCTTGCTTAACAACACATTCATTAATAAAGCTCCAAAGTGAGAAATTTGTTTGTGCACTGATCCACAGGTAATGTAAATGGAGAAAACAGGCTGTCCATGCAATAAAACTCTTGTGTAAGCAGGATTCATAAAGATCCATCACTCTTGTTTTTCAGTGAAAAGATAATTCTTCTTTTTTTCTCCATTGTCATCTTGTTGCTAAAGAGGAAGGTTAAAGCAGCATGTTTTATTTTTTTAATTTTTCATTAATATTGCCAGGTAAAACATAAAATCCCTGCAAATGACTTTACCTTTGGCCAATCAACAATTCTCATTATAATGGGAAATGATGCAGCAATTGCTAAGTTAAAACTTCAGTACAATATAGCTGTAACAAATATTACAATGACCATAATAATTAAATCCTTTCAATTCAGTTAAAAATTTTAATGAAAAATCTGTAGGGAAGATAGACAGGATAATTTTATCTCTCTTAGAACTGAAAACTAATCAAAAGAGATAATTCCTAGAAAAAATAGATCTTAAGTAGGCTATTAAAGGTATGTTTTAAAATACATTGGATAACAGACTTCCAGGCACAGAGCTGCATTCCTATATTCAGTCATAAAAAATCCCCACATAACAGCTTAAATATCACTGAAACTGAACAAGAATCCACTTTATTTCCCTATTTTGACTATGGGTTTTTTTGCTAAAGTGGCACTGTATCTTTGAAATGTGCAACTTGTGAAAAAAGTACAAACAATTCAAATAACAAAAACCAAGCCAGCATATGTCAGCAGCATGCGAGAGTGATGTCCGTAACATTGTGAGGGTGGTGAGACACTGGAACAGGTTGCCCAGAGAAGCTGTGGATGCCCCATCCCTGGAGGTGTTCAAGGCCAGGCTGGATGAGGCTTTGAGCAACCTGGTCTAGTGGAGGGTGTCCCTGCCCATGGCAGGGGTTTGGAACTGGATGATCTCTAAGGTCCTTTCCAACCCAAACCATTCTATGTTTCTGTGCTTTTTTCAAATTAAATAACTCATGCTATTTAAATTCCTATATTATTCACAATAATAATGACTATAGTTTACTGACAGACATGTAACTCTGTTTTGTATAACAGTAAACTCTTAAAAAGTCCCAAATATAGGCATTGTAGAGTTATGAGTAAGCATTTGCGGTTGTTCTCTTTACAACCCCTGCACCAGAGGAAGCAAAAGCCTACAGAAAAATTACAGATGCACAGTCATCATTATTAGCAGCTTATCCTCCTGGCAAATTTAACTTGGGTTCCAAAGACCACCATGCATGAACACTTTACAAGAAACAATGATAGCACTTTATGAGAAACAATGANTTCCAGGCATAGAGCTGCATTCCTATATTCAGTCATAAAAAATCCCCACATAACAGCTTAAATATCACTGAAACTGAACAAGAATCCACTTTATTTCCCTATTTTGACTATGGGTTTTTTTTGCTAAAGTGGCACTGTATCTTTGAAATGTGCAACTTGTGAAAAAAGTACAAACAATTCAAATAACAAAAACCAAGCCAGCATATGTCAGCAGCATGCGAGAGTGATGTCCGTAACATTGTGAGGGTGGTGAGACACTGGAACAGGTTGCCCAGAGAAGCTGTGGATGCCCCATCCCTGGAGGTGTTCAAGGCCAGGCTGGATGAGGCTTTGAGCAACCTGGTCTAGTGGAGGGTGTCCCTGCCCATGGCAGGGGTTTGGAACTGGATGATCTCTAAGGTCCTTTCCAACCCAAACCATTCTATGTTTCTGTGCTTTTTTCAAATTAAATAACTCATGCTATTTAAATTCCTATATTATTCACAATAATAATGACTATAGTTTACTGACAGACATGTAACTCTGTTTTGTATAACAGTAAACTCTTAAAAAGTCCCAAATATAGGCATTGTAGAGTTATGAGTAAGCATTTGCGGTTGTTCTTCTCTTTACAACCCCTGCACCAGAGGAAGCAAAAGCCTACAGAAAAATTACAGATGCACAGTCATCATTATTAGCAGCTTATCCTCCTGGCAAATTTAACTTGGGTTCCAAAGACCACCATGCATGAACACTTTACAAGAAACAATGATAGCACTTTATGAGAAACAATGATACTCAAAATCACAGCTATAGTAAATGAAGAGATAGTAGATAAACCATATGGTTTTTTTTATCTAACACATATAGTGAGGTACTGTTGACCTAGTTTGATGATCTTTCACCCATAATGTTGCAAACTTGGCAGTTCTGCAGACAAGCACAGGGAAAGATACACGTGCCTGCAGGGAAAGCCAAAAAATGCCGTCTCTGATTCTCTTAATTTCAGATAAATCAAATACATTTCTGCTTCTTATTCTAAATTTTGTTTGCTTGGGGGCATACTAAGCTCAAAATAGGAATTCGCAAAATATGAAAGAGGTTCTAGAAAAATCCAAAGCTGCTTTCCCTTTTTTCCAAGCCCCCTCAGGTATCCTCACACATGGATTTGAGTGGGTCTATTGCCACATTCAGTTTTAGAAAATCACATGCCAACCTTACAGTAAAACGACAGACAGTGACATGCATGTTATCAGCTTAAATGCTTTTACTGAACTTAGTAGTTACAGCCTCTGTTAATAGTCATATTGCTGATGAGGACTCGGTAGTATAATTGAATACATTTCTCACAAGGAATGAAGGGGGAAGATTTGATTTTTGCCTTCTTTGGCTGAATCAAGATAAGATGGATTTCATCCCAATACTACACAGCAGCCCATAGACACAAGAAACTTCACATTATTCATCTAGTTTCTACTAAGTTTCCATATGAATCGTGGTCAAGGCAATACTGGATGATAGGGAGAAAAAACTATGGATTGTCTCAAATCAAAGTACAATACCTCAGATTGCCTCAGATTTTGAATAGCAGCATCTGTCCTTGCCATGTCAATAGTTCGATCTAAAAGGTTCATGACTGAAACATTCATATTAACCATTTTATTCCCCCTGGAGTGAGTCACTAGCTGGTGGTGAAAACTGGTCTCTTTCTATTGATTTTAATGGAGCTATGCCAGCTGGCACCACCTAAAAATTTCATGCCTTATCTCAGATTCCACACTTCATATGACTTAATTCATAAACAAAGTAAAACCTTGTGGGAAGAGGCCATGCCTCTCTACTGCACTGTCACATTACTAACACTCACAGAAGATTAGATTTTGGAATTCATGACCTACTTAGTACTTCATAAAGAAACAAAGTTAAAACAGTAATGCAAAAAACACATAAAGCTGGTTTTATTACCTGGCTTGTGTGTGTATTGCATGTTCAGCATCTTGTCTTCTCAGTCCAAAACTACAGAAACAAAAAGATGCCAAACGAAATCTCAAAGCACCTTAGGAATACTGTTGCTACATGTAAAAAAGATATATTTCCCAAGGTCAGATAAGTCATAAAACATTAAAGAGGAGTGAAGAAATAACTTGAAAGAAACTGTAACTGAGTTTTCAAAGTATAGCAGCCCAAATTTTACACTTCATTTTGTAGGATCAGTTTAAACTAAGTATTCTGACTGGACTGTAATTTCTGTTGTTTAATGAAGTAGAGAAATGTAGGCTCAGTGTGTGTATTTTTTTCTTTTTTTCCTTTTTTTTTGGTTATGACTATTCATGAAGAATTTATTATTATGGAAAGCCTTTATATTTGAGACGGATCTTAGATCCATATCTAACAGGGGTTTAAATTCCATAGCACTGAAACATCTAATTTTACTTGCTGGTTCCCTTTAATGAAATCTATACCTCTGACTTCATTTTATAAATTCAGTTTGAGAACAAGGACAAACAGGAGCCTCAAAATCACAAAAACCACTGAATACAGCTGGAAGCCAACCCCATATAATGTTTCTAAATTAAATGGACAAAACAGGGAAAAGAAGTTCTGTGGCCTAGAACATGGGCTACAGGGAGGGAAAAATTTCAGGCCATATTCTGACTACTTGAAGTAAAATCCACGCACAGCCTTTGGGGTCAGAACTCTTGTCTAAGGCCACACCCTCCAACACATCAGCCTCAGGGATACAGAGTGACTCTTGCATTTTCTCCAACTCCTCCTTCCCTGTATCTTCTCTCCATCCGTTCCACTTTTCCCTCTTCCTGTTTGCACACACATTCAGGAGCTCAGGCTACAAAGTAGTCATCCTTTAAGGCCACTTCCACTAAGTTAATCAGATACAGAGCTGGTGTACAGCCAGATATACATCTATCTATATACATCTAATACACAGATAGTAGAGAATTCTTCAGTCTCCAGTCTGCAAGTTGTAAAACACCCCTCTATGCACAAAACATGCCTCAGCATCTCATCAGAGAATAGGGCCTTTAATATAAAAGATCAAAAGCCTTTAAAATGAAAACATGTCAGAGGAGGAAGCCTGGAGTGTTTAAGGATACTGCCTCTATCTTGACATTCTGCAACAGAATGAAACTGTTTTTGGTGAAAATACCCAGAGGATGCTTGAAACAAGACAATATAAAACACTGCACAGTAAAACAGTCTGCCATAAAGGAAAATTCCTTCTCTTCCCTAAATCTGGCCACAGGTTTAATCTGGAGCAGCCATTTAGAGACTGCCACACCAACCAGTTACAGGCAATTAAAGGGTTTCTTATACACGACTGGAACAAGAATCTTTCTTTGCTATCTGTCCTTGCCTACACTCCAGTGTAGCTCCACTCATTCAGAGGAAAGCCATGTAAGCCCTTCCCCCAGCACTTCTCCCCAAACCAAACCACATACCAAAGGAGATGATATTCTTTCTAGCTGGGTCACAAACCTTTAAAGACAGGGGTAATTGAATGCAACACTGATAAGGAGCAAGAAACTGAAAGAGAGTAATCATAGATCCTTCCAATTTCTGTTCAAATACAGGGTCTGGAGCAAGTTACACTGTGCCTTGCAAACTAACTGACAATGAAGAAAGAGAAAAAAAGGGAATAAAAAACATCGATTGCTCAATCTGCCATTACAGTCAAAAAATAACCATATATCCATCTAAAACACCATCTCCTCGAGAATGATATGTGCAGCACTGATCATTGTGTTTCAAAAAAAGTCTTAAAGAAGAGGTTCAGAAAATGGAGTTCAAATCTCAGAGAAAGATTCAGAGAAATTATAACAAGCCCAGAAAAATGCTCAAAAATCTTTGAATAGTTTAACTTTAAAAGGTGACAGAAAAAAGATTATTCTTTCCTCTCATGTATACCCATCACAATAAAAACATATGCACTGGTAGTCTGGAAATGTTTGTGAGCTTCTGATTTCCATTTCTTGTTATAAGTGGACAGGAAAAAAAATTCAATTAAAGGTGGCAAATTAATCATAAATACTTTTTCTTCCACATAGCACAATAGAAGTCACTGTTCCTGGAAGCTGCTGAAGCCCAAATCTCAGTGATTGACAAAGAATATATGTACCTGACAAACATCCTGAATTCTTAAAAATATCAATAACCTTTCATAAAACTTAAGGACTAAAAGCTTTGTATCCATCAGAAGTCAGTTTAAGACCTAGAGGAACAGAAAGGGGAAAAAAACCCAACATTGTTAAGTACTCTAGATTGACTAAATCATAAATTCTCACTGTTTTTTCCCCCCTGTAGATACAGATACAGTAAACAACATCCTTCCTAAGGTCAGAATGAAAATACTGGACTAGACAGACCTCTGGTCTAGTCCAATATGGCAATTCCAAAAACAAAGGAGATTAAAATTATCTAGAAAATAGGAGTGACATTACATTTTTTGGCAGAGATAGGTCAGCAGCAACAACAGTATTTTTCAAGTAATCCTACTGCTTAAATATCCAGGTAAACTGAATGCTATTGTTTTTTTGATGTACTTAATTTTTTATCAAGCAATACTTTTTAGGTGCTTTTATTCTTGCACTTTCAAGTATGAATTTTTTGGGCATTTTTGTTCAGCCAAGTGTCATATACTCTGTCTTTACCTTAGCTCTACTTTAATGCAAAGTTTGTCCTAAAATGCAACTTGCTCCATGATTAAGTAAATTATAATTCATGGTGCATAGTTTATTGCACATACTCATCTATACATTCCAGATATTAGGCATTTCATTGTTTTAATGGCAGTATAGCTGCTGAATAAAAAACAAATAGATGTCTTTTAGTAGGTAAAGGAAACATTTGTGGCCTCACTCCCAAAAATTATATCCCAATAAATATGAAGAATAGGAGAATAAAATGTCATGTATTCCACAGTCATTTGCTGATATTACAGTATGCCTGTGATAAACAAGGCTAACCAGACTGTTGAAAACACTATTTTTGTACTCTTCACAGTTGTATACTTCTATACACTGATTCATTTTAATGAAATGTAAATTCAAAGTCTTACTTTTACATTTACAAGTACATTACTCAAGCATTTTTCATATGTCCATTATAACCTTGCATTTCCTTTGTCATTTAAACTTTCATTCTTCATTAATATGTCTGTTTTTCCTCAACAAGTTTATTTAGTTTGGATTTATGCATTTTGCTTATGTGTATCCAAATTAGCTTTGCTATTAAAAAAAATACATAAAACAAGCCCAAACGCACCAAATTTTATAAAATTTTGAAAAACTACATTTATTTTTATTTAGTCATTCCAAAACATATACCAGCATCATTTCCTTTTGATGTTTAGAAATTTCAGAAAAAGTTCTAAGCCTATCTGCAAAGAATTGCATAGTCAAATCATCTTTGACATGAAAAAATCTATCAGACACTATGCACTGCATTGCGGTCACCATGTACCCCAATTACAGCTTATTATTCTCAAATTATGGTCAGTTTCTTAAATGACAAGAAGAAATATTAACAATTGGCAAGATGTTTACATATCCTGCAACATCTTATAAAATAAAGCCCTTGATTTAAATTTAAAAAAAAGAATAAAAGAATGGTAAAGTGATCTCAGTATTATTTTTTCTTAATGGAGTATTATAAAGCTTTGCTTTTCAAGACACAAATACATAATATCTAGTGGCTTATTTTCATGTTATTTTTTTAAGGGAAGAAAAGCAATCTCCCAGACTCAATATGGGATTAGAGAGAGGTATTTTCTCCCTTTTTCCCTGTTAACTCACAAACTAAAAAAAATACCAGTAACATTTACAAAATGTTATTGTATTATTAATACATTATTAAATTTTAATTTTTACAATTAAACATTTTAAGGTGTTCAATTTTAATTTAAAATGTAATTCAATTTTATGCATTATTTCTGCTAGTCTTTAAAATTTAAACCTGGGAAATTATATTCAGATATATTTATTTACTAATATTTTTAAATGTTTTTCAAGTCATGTGGTAACAATTCTGCATTGTATTCATTGAATTTGTACAGAAAGCCACCATGTATAATCTCTGGATAAGCATGTGAGTTTCAAAGTGCTCTTCAGAATCAATTTGGTCACACTCACAGATGAGAGTTACAGAGCAGTGAAAGGATGAGAGCATCTGCTATTCCACAGTAACTGTAAATGACTCCAGATCAGACTACTGAAAAAAATCCAGTTCTCACTCTAATCAGTGACAAAATTTTCACTTTAGTGATGAGACCACAGAGTCTCAATTGGTGTAACATAGACATCACACAGAGTGGCATAATATGCAATTTACATAAATTGGGTTTGCTCTGTTTTATTCAAATTATGCTGAAAATTATCTCAAAGATCTCTTTCTAAAGATCACTAGCTCTCTTTCCTAAAGATTTTTTTTCAGTGGCTCCCTTTTTTTCCCCCTGTATGTTCTGCTTTTATTTGTTAAATAATATTTCTGTCGCTGAGTGGCAGTGTCCATTGGCAGACCTTCTTGAGACCTTATTTTTCACCCACGTTAGCCTTTAAATACACCATCCAAAGTATAACCTGAATCTAGGAAGCTGACACGTTTCTGCAGCAGTAAAAGAAGTATGCCCAGCACAAGAATGAATAACTTAGAAATGAATTGCAGCTATTTCTGTTCTGCTTCCATTCTAAAACATCCGTTCTCCTGCAGATCATAACTCAGCAATTCAGATACACAGGAAACAGTCATGCCCAGGACACGCCCATGCTATCAGGATTTTAAGCTAAACCCTTTCCTATGACTCAGATTAGGGACATCCAAATATTACATAGCAGTTAACCCAAGAGAGGATGAGATTTTACTTGCCGGCATGCCTGCTTTGCTCAGCACCAAAGCATCCCCGCACCACATTCACAGAGAACAAGATCCCTCTGAGGAAGCTGGGCAAAGATTTCTGATCATCTGCAGAAAAAAAGAAGCATTTCTGCCACTAGAGAAGGGCTCTCAAAGGGCTTTCAAATTTCTCAGGCACACCTTCTGATCACTCTTCTTACAGATATGAAGAGCTATAGATCTGATACGAGAAACAGATACTGTGGGAGAGAAGAACTAGGCTTTTAGCCTACCTAAAGTCAAGCCCAAGGTTTGATACGATTGCCCTCTGCAGATATATCAAGAGACAATGCATCAAAAAGAGAGAAATGCTATTTCATATCAAGGGCAATGGGGCACAAAATCAAATTAGTATAAATTGAGCATGAAGAATTGAAATTGTTCTGGAAATTCAAAGAAAATGCTTTGTTACACTGTTCAGAAATACTGGGAAGCCCAAACACCAAACTGCTTTTAATGTGGACATTAATAAATTCATTTATACCACTCCATGATGCAATTTCTTGTAATATTAAAAAAAGGAAAGAAGGAAGGAAGGAAGGAAGGAAGGAAGGAAGGAAGGAAGGAAGGAAGGAAGGAAGGAAGGAAGGAAAAAGAGCCATGCTTAGCTAACCAGGATATAAATAAGAACATCTGATATTTCATCATTTGCCTCACAAACCGCAATGATTAAAGTCACTTTATTCAGGCGCCTTTGCAGCTAAGTTGACAATCCTACTTGCTGCAATTCATTTGTCAGTGTTCCTTTTCAAGGAGTAAATATGCAGCGCACAAAGAATTCATGTTTCCATTCTGCTATCAATAACCGCCAAGTAATACAAGAAACTACCTCTACCGTACTCAATAGTTATAAAAGCCTACAAAGGTAAAAGTAGCACTAGGTCGCTCATGTTCTACATGTAAGTGGATTTTTTTTTTCTCACTGAGTGATCTTATGAGAAGGAAATACTATATCTCACAATCTTTGATGGTAACACACTACAGATTTGGAGTCTTGAGGAACTCAATTTAAAACAGCAAGAGTTTTTACAGAAAGATTTTGTAAGTATATCATTCCAAGTCTTGTCTTCCAACATGATCTTGGAAATTGTCTTTTCAATTGAATATGAAGTAATTATAGTTTGTCATAGTTTTATATGCTTACTATAATACTATAAATTATACACCTTGCTCTCGGGTGTGTATGAATGCTGAGTATCTTTATGGAAAACATTTTGATTCATTAGGAATTAAGTAAATAAGTTTTGCAGAGGTACAGGAGTCCTACGAACAGTATTCTAAAAAACAACCAGATTTGCTAGAGAATGATGCTTTTTTCATAGAGTATACTATAGAATATATACAAGTAAATGTGGCGGGTTGGCCCTTGGCTGGGGGCCAAACCACACACACCCGCTAACACAGTCCCCACCCCCACCCAATTATAGGGGAGAGAATTAAAGAGGTAAATGGCAAAGAGGACTCATGGGTTGAGATAAGGACAATTTAATAACTAAACTAAAATAATATTGGAAATAATACTATATACAAATATGCAATGTAATACACAATGATTCTGCCCTTCCCCACCTGAT